>CATIWQ010172191.1:0-44772 GCA_949673415.1 Euphorbia schlechtendalii | reverse complement strand
GAAGGGAACAAAACATGTTCCCGGATAACAGTCCTCACTATATTGCCATGCGATCATTTTCATTAATAAAATCGACCAACATATGTGAATAAAAATGAACCATTTTTATCTCAAATAACAACTTTCATTCATCGATGTTTTAATTAGGCTACACGGGCCTAGCTAAAATCAAAATCGAACATATGTGGTACACTCGGTACATATGTGTAAATATTGTGATATATCATGCACTAACCTTTGTGGATGCAGGTTAGATGTTAAGATGTAATTTCCTTCGGGTATCATAGATATTTGTACGAGAATTGTAATTAATAGATTAGGTGAGCGAATGAAACCCCCGAATCTTGTAATTTATTAATTTATTCTTCTGCATTTACTTTCCCGCATTTATTTAATGCTTGATGTATGATTTATCGCTTTCCGCACATATGTTAAATCATGCATTTAAACTCAAAACGACTTAAGTACGAATATGCTCAATTAAGAGAATACGGTTTTCTGTAGATGTAATATAATGTGATCCAATGAGAAATAAGCAACGTATCCCGAACCCGAATCTCTGTATCTTGTTGGGCCGTCCCCTAGACCTTAAGCCTTACAGGACTCTAATTCCTGGAAAGAGCTAATCCAGGTGGCGACTCTACAACGAGAGATAGCGGATTCGGGTTTGAACCGATATGAATAAACATTTTCACCCTCTCTTCAAAATCTTTCCCCGGGTCCCCGACCCAGGGCAAACCATTTTCCAAACACCCCTGTAGATCGCGCCTCTCATCCCGCGCGCTCTCTTCCCACCGCTCCGTGTCGTCCGCTCACAACAGTGGTGAAAAATGAGCTCATTCCTACAAGAACGGTGATAAGTTGGCGAGTTTGCATAGACTACAGCAAGCTCAATGCTGCTACATGGAAGGACCACTTTCCACTTCCCTTCATAAATCAGATGTTGGAGAGATTATCTGGTTATGCATTCTATTGCTTCCTTGATAGTTATTCGGGCTATAATTAGATTGCTATACATCCATTAGATCAAGAGAATACTGCTTTCACTTACCCCTATTGTATTTTTGCCTATAGGAGGATGCCGTTTCGACTTTGCAATGCCCCAGCAACCTTACAAAGATGCATGATGTCTATTTTTCATGACATGATCGAGAAAATAGTGGAAATATTTATGGACGATTTCTCAGTTTACGGAGCAACTTTCCAATCTTGCTTGAGCAACCTTGAAGCTGTTCTAATTCAATGCAAAGAGACCAATCTGGTCTTGAATTGGGAAAAAAGTCACTTTATGGTTAATGAAGGAATTGTTCTAGCCATAAAATTTCAGCAAGAAGAATTGAGGTATATCAGGCCAAAGTTTAAATCATTGAGAAGCTTGCTACCCCCAAATCCATCAAAGAAGTAAGAAGCTTTCTTGGACATGCTGGATTTTACAGAAGATTTATCATAGATTTCTCCAAGATTGCTCAACCATTGACAGCACTTCTCCACAAAGATGTTGAATTCAAGTTTTACGAAGCTTGCTCTAAGGCCTTTCAAGAACTCAAATCAAGGCTAGTTAATGCGCCCATTTTGATTGCTCCTAATTGGGAGAAACCTTTTGAGCTGTTGTACGATGCAAGTGATACTTGTATAGGAGCAGTCTTGGGTCAACATATTGACAAGCATTTTCGGCCCATCTACTATGCAAGAAAAACATTGATGGAAACATAACAAAATTACACCATGACTGAGAAAGAGCTGCTTGCCGTGGTATATGCATTTGACAAGTTCAAATCTTACTTGGTCTTGTCAAAAGTCACTGTTTTCACGGATCATGCTGCCTTAAAATACTTGCTAGTGAAAAAAGATGCAAAACCAAGACTCATAAAATGGTTGCTGTTACTCCAGGAGTTTGATTTGGAGATCCAAGATAAGAAGGGATCAAAAAATGTAGCTGCTGATCACTTATCCAGAATATCGACTAGCAACCTGGTAGAGTATCTTGACATCACTGATTCATTTCCAAATGAACAGATTTTCGCGGTAAGATCGCTTCCTTGGTTTTGCTGACATTGCAAATTACCTTGCTTATGGTATAAAACCTGTTCATTTATCTTTCCAACAAAAGAAAAAGTTTTTTGTTGATGTTAAATATTATTTTTGGGAATAACCATTTCTCTTTAAGTTGTGTGCAGATCAAATAATAAGGCGATGTGTTCCGAAAGATGAAATTCCAGCAATCTTAACAATGTGTCATAGCAAAGAGGCTGGAGGTCACTTTGGAGAAAATCGCACGGCAGTAAAAGTTTTTGAATGTGTTCTCTATTGGCCAACAATCTTTAAAGATTGCCAAAGGTTTGTTACGGAGTGCAATGAGTGTCAAAGGACAGGTAATATCTATGCAAGAAATGCTATGCCTTTAAATAATATTGTTGTGTGTGAAATTTTTGACATTTGGGGAATTGACTTTATGGGGCCATTTCTAAGCTCACATGGCAATAAATACATACTTCTTGCTGTTGATTATGTTAGTAAATGGGTAGAAGCCACAACTAGCCCTACAAATGATGTGAGGGTAGTGGTAAGATTTCTCAAAAAGCTTTTTACTCATATTGGAGTACCTAGAGCAATCATCAGCGATTAAGGAACACACTTCAATAAAGTCAATTTGAAAGATTGCTGAATAAATATGGGGTCACTCATAGAATTGCTACTCCTTATCACCCACAAACAAGGGGCAAGCTAAAATCTCTAATAGAGAGATTAAGCGCATTCTTGAAAAATCCGTAAGTAATTCTAGGAGGGATTGGGCTAGCAAGCTTGATAAATCTCTTTGGACTTATCACACAGCCTATAAAACTCCCATTGGGATGTCTCCATTTAGATTACTGTATGGAAAAGCTTGCCACTTACCCCATTGAGTTGGAATTTAAAGCTTTATGGGCATTAACTTTTCTAAATTTTAACGGGAATGCTATTGGTGAGCAAAGAAGATTGCAGCTAAATGAATTGGAAGAATTCAGATTGTTCAGTTATGAGAATACCTTGAACTACAAGGAAAAAACAAAAAAATGGCATGATAAAAAGATTCAACTAAAGGAATTTCAACCTTGGTAGCAAGTTCTTCTATTTAATTCAAGGCTGAGATTATTCCCAGGCAAGCTCAAATCACGATGGACAGGTCCCTATACGGTGGTGAAAGTGTTCTCTCATGGGGCTATTGAAATCATGAATCAAAATGGGCAAATATTCAAGGTTAATGGTTAAATATTAAAGCCGTATTTGTCTAACGAGCAAATCAAGTTTACTGCTGAAACATAGCAACTAAACCCACCTTAGAGCAATCTCAAAGAAGAATGGTGTCCGCTTCAAACACCAATTGAAGCAAATTTTGATGGGCCCAAGCCCATTTCCTATTGTAAATATTTACCTTTCTTTTAGTATACTTTTAATTTTGATATTCTTTTTATTATTTTGCAGGGTAACAACAATTTAAGTATGGGGAGGCAACATCAAAGACTCAAATATTCCTCTTCTTATTGTCCTACATACTTAAAATTTTGATTTTTGAAAACTTTGGTTACTTCCTAAATTTGGTAATTCACTTCCACTTGAGCTTAGCAATCTTTTTAAATTCAGAAAATGCATGCTAGGTAATTTTCACTTACTTTCCATACTTGTTGTTGTGTTAAATTATCACTATTTATTGCTTTGGGGACAAAGCAATCTGTAAGTATGGGGAGGATTGTTTGTTTGCTATGAATTGGTGATTGCTTGCTATTACACTTGTGTTTTGGTACAAATTGTTGAAAAATCAGATTGCCCCTGCTTAACATTCTATTTGAACTCAAAGTTTCCCTTGTTAAATATTTTGTGTATTGTAACCTACTGTTGTTGTTGTTGAAGATGACTTTAAGTCTTGAAAAATTGTCAAAATTTTTCGATTTTTAAAGTATGTTTTCGATTTTCTAGTAATTCGCATGAAACTTTGATCTTTTGAAAACAAGTAATCCTTTTAAAATACTTAGAGTTTGGTTGCTTGATGGTAAACTTACATTAGCAAGTAATGATTTTGATTAAGCAAGATGGACTGAAAATTAGAACTTCTTTTTCAATAACTTTGCCTAAAATAAACCAACTGCAACTTAACCCAATTTTTAGTAAGGATTTGAGTTGTTTTCTCTTTAAATCATACATTATTGCTTGAATTTCCTTGCTGAGTGGGCTTTCACATGCATGCTTAAGTTAGAACTTGATTTGGTAGTACTTGTCAAGACCACATCTTTGATCACTTGCATAAAATGATAAAGGAATTAGGATTCACCCCTCTTTTGGACCAAAAAGCCACCCTTTAAAATGAATATATCCTTAGATAAGCCCCGCTGAGCCTTTTCACCTGTTTCTTTCATAAAACACACAATAATTTAACCCAAAACCTTTTTCACTTTGATTGCCCTTTTTCACCCTGGATTTTACTAAGAATTTTCATTTAATACAGCAAGTTTGTAAATCAGTTTGGTTGCTAACTTGTGTTTTCTACAATCAATTCAAGGAAACCTCATGAGCTTTCTTAATTCTTTACTTAAAAACTCAACCTCAATGTTAGTCAATATTATTAAGAAAAAAGAGAATGATTGAAAGAAAAAGAAAAGAAAAGAATAAAAAGAAATCAATCAATTGTTTTTCCTCAAATCAAGCTCAACCTTATCATCATACATCATGAAAAGCTTGTTGAATTCTATCTCTATGTATCCATGTTGGAATGATTGCTGAAATTCTCTCTTATTTTGTTCATATATGCTCAGATTACTCTACTCTTATTCCTTGTACCTGACTTCTTCTTTTGATTGCATGAGTCGATGACTGAAATTGTGATACAACTTGCTGTTTATATTTTGGTAAAATCCTTAACACGCAAAAACCCTTCTCTTGACACACCCTAACCCTAAGCTTACATTACAACCCATCATAAAGTCTTTTTGATTATGTTGGTGATCAAGACATAGTGGTGGAGATAGGACCGATTATCAAGCCTATAGACTTAAGAATGTTGTGTATAGCTGAGGAGAAAATTCTGAAAATTCACCCGAAACACCTTGAGTGAATTGAGTGAAATCCTTTGGTGAGGCAGTTTGGTTGCATTGATTAACATTGTTATTGACGAATTAGCTCTGATTTATAGTCCTGACCTGTTTCTGAAGCTAAGTTAACTTGCTAATGTGGGTGCACTCATCTTCTTCCTTAATCTATGTATTCTCCTTGGATTATTCTATTTTTCAAAAGAAATAGGTGGAATGCTGATTACTGTCCTTAATTTTTTTATAAAAATCATTTGCTTTTCTGATTGATATGTTTTATGTTTTGCTTGAGGATAAGCAAATGTTTAAGCATGGGGATATTTGATAAGTGCGAATTGTACCAAGAAAATACAAGTATAAATGGCTTTAAAATCACCCAATTTGGAGTTGAATTGTAGAAATTATAAAGGTTTTTCTGATTTTTGCAGGTTGCTCTCGGTGGTAAGATGATTGCTGAAGAAACCAGAAAGTAAGCAAGAAAATGGACCGTACAAGGCTGCTGGACATGACCCACATCCCATTAAGGGAGAGGAAGCCCAATCAACTTTTGAAGCTGATATTTTGGAAAGGAAGTTGACCAAATTGACCCTGGAATGTTGGAGAAGATTTCTTGGCTTGTTGAAGAAGCCATTTGTATGTGGTATAAGAATTTTTGTAATATTTTATGTGCAAGTGGACATTCTAGATTGGTTCACTTGATTCAACTATGTGGTGTAGGAATTCTTTTGGAATATTTTATGTGCAAGTGGATGTGTTAGAATGGCCCACTTGTAACTATAAATAGGAGACTTCTCTTATTGGTTGTAGCTTTTTGGATTTGTCCTTTAGTGTGGCTGTGTTTTACTTTAATCACTTCAAAACTAAATATTTTGTTTTTCACGTTCAAATCCTTGTCTTATTTATTGACTTCTTTTTTTTTCATGTCTCTTGCTAACTAACTCTCCAGCAGGCTGAGCCAGCAAGCTGACTGGGTTGTTAAGAGGTTTTATTAACTTTCTTCTTTTATTTTAACATCATCTTAAGATTGATTGTTTTGTGTTTGATATTTAATGTCTCATAAGTCTGACCAAACTTATGTTTAGTGGAATCAAGAAGGACCGAAAGGTGAATTGTGAACACGGAACTAACACGAAACACACACTTCACATGTACCGAAAGGGATTAGGAGTGTGCTAGGGGTTTCTATTAAATTTAATAGAATTCTTGCTTGTTCTTAATGCTTAACGTGTAACTTGCATGCAGAGAAATCCCCGGGTGAAACTTTATAGAATCTAACCAATATGATATTATGCTGAGCTTAGTGAATTTAGTGCAAGACACCTTAGATCTATGCTAAAATATGTTAGAATAACAGAAGGAAGCTGCCTCTGAGCCTGTTTAACTTGCTGGTGATGCTTGTGCCTTCATTCATTGTTATTAGTTACAACAATCTGTTTTCAGTTTAAAGTAATCATAAATTTCATTACTTTGTTTATTTTACTCAGTTATTATATTCTAGTGACTTGTTAACTTGCCAATTTACTTAAAAGATTTAAATATTTCCCTTGCTCCCTGTGAGATGACACTTGGTCTTGCCACTTGCTACTAAAAATGAATTAGTATACTTGCTAGGTACATTCGGAGGACCAGCCCACTCCAAAAAGCTCTCTTTAAAGCAGACGACTGGAGAGACAAGGCTACAGGCAGAAGGAGCAACCGATGTAGTCTAATGGCTCGAACCAGGGTTCTCTTGGTCCTGCATAAAGATAAAGGTTAGAAATTTATTTAAAAATATATTCATAAATATATTGGTCTACCTCTCACACCTTCTTGGGCATCGATTCGATAAACACCATCTCACAAGCCGGGGCCTCCTCCCTCACCCTCTTCCGGCTCACGGCTTTCTTAAGAGGAACCACGTTGGAGATGTCGTCCTGCATGAGGTCGATCTTCTCCGCCTCCTTCCTCTGATTTTGCCTCGAGAGGTCTTTTGTACCTTTAGCTAAGTATTTGTTAAGAGAAGCATTCAGACGAGAGAATGACATCTAGTAAAAATAATAGAATGAACAGTGAGCTTACCGGGGATGTCGACCGAACCTTCATGGTACACAAAGTCGAAGCCGTCCCATCCAATCACTAGGATATCATTTAGAAAGGCCCAGGCGATGGTCGCCAATGACCATCGCTCTTGTTCTAGCCGACCAAAGATCTCAATGCAGGAGTCCAGCTCTAGACCTCTCAAAGATAGCACCTCAGGAATGTCTTCCCTCCAGCGAGTCAGGGAACGTCAGATACGCCAGATTCACCTTCACATAGAAGAAATATTGCTTGAAGTTGCGAACTGATTGAGGACGGTCTGAAAAGAAGTAGAAGCCATCCCTACTACTAAAGTGGAGATGGTCTTCAGATGACTTCCGCCTCATTGGCGCCAACTGGTGAAAGAAGACCGAGCCCACGATATATTTGGTAGTGGCCCACAATGTCCGACCAACGGTTGGGATGTATCTGAGCCAGGCATACACCCCAATCAGCAAGGAGCCTCACGATCTCCTCAGGTAACGGGGTAAGTGAACCCGACCTAGATTTGCTCCATGTATATGCTGAAGTACCCTTTTGGGGGAGTATGCACGCGCTCATGTTGAGCCCGGAGCAGGCACGGCTTACCAATTAGCCATTTGTGGACCCGCTCCTCGAAACATATGTCCACCTCATGGGCAATAAACACCATGTTCTCTATCCAAGGCATAGGACCTCATGCCCGGCTTCTCCTCGCCCGCCTGGGATTTTGAGCCAACACGACATACTAGGCGGTACAAGCTTTAAAAAGCTTCCTCCACTTGTGGGGGGACTTCTGATAAGAGACAATATTTTTGAGATACGCCACTTTCTCAAGATTACGTCAGATGGCTCGTTTATTGAGTCACACTCCTTATTGACAAGAGAGGGCTCGTCCCGTTAGCTCGCAGCGTGAATTCTGCTCGCGCAGTGCCACTCCCGTCTCGAAGAATGAGGCGACATCACTAACCCAGATGGATGGCTCATCGGGTCGTATCTCTCTTATCCGGAGATGGACCCGTCCCAATTGCTTCATACACGACGCTCACAAGAAGGTGTTGCCACCTCATTGAGCGAGACGACGACCATTTAGCTAAAGGAAGTTGTCAAGTGGATCACTATCTATTCCCTAAAATCAAGGAGCTGATAAGGATTGGACCCGATTCTCCTTTATTCTAGGGATCACGATCCCATTTTGAAGTTGTCCAACCTCCATGATTTGAGGGATCTTGCAGAGCCTATAAATAGAGGGAAAGCAACCTCTATAAAAGGTGAATCACATTCTCTCTGCTCGCTTCTCTAATACAATATACACATGAGAACTTTTCGCTATAATTGACTTAGGCATCAGAGGCTCCCCTGGGGACAAAACCCCGATCCTATTTTGATCTTTATCTGTTTTGCAGGAGAAATCTCACACAATTAATCCAACATTTTTTGAAGTTCCACAACATTTGAGTCAAAATTCAGATCCGGAACTTTCAATAAATTTTCCAAACACATGTATTTGATAAACTCAGAGAGTTATAATTATAACGTTGTTTCAGTTTGGTTTGCTTTTGAGTGCTAAACCTTAACATTATGATCTACTCATGAAAGAGGAAAAGTAACATGGGCAAATGGTACTTACGAAATTCATAGAAACGAAAAGGGAATTTTAAAATCAGTAACTTTAGCGGCAAAATTCCTTCAAAACCAAGGAAGAACAGAAAGAAAAATTCGTTGGTGATGCTGTTGTGTTCCAGCAAAAGGGAAGAAAAACAATTAGACCTGTGAGTTGTTCAAAGGCATTGAGCCCTCAGTTTTATATTCCTCCGCCTCAGCAGATTCCCCTCTTCCCCACCCATTTCATCTTTTCGCCATCTATCCTTAAAAGTTCGTTCCTTTTCATTTTTTATTCTATTTTTCCTAGCTTTCCTCAAACCAAGAATCTGTCTTACACTTCTCCCTTTCAGATTCTTTTGTTTCCTCCCTTTTAAATCAACAATGTCCCTGTTGCGTTGTTCCCTCTTCTCTTCTTACCTTTTAGCTCATTCTCTCCTTCTGTCGTTTTCATTTCCTTGCGTTTTCTTTTCTTCCCTTTTTTATTTCCCATGGCTCCTTCTTCTTCTTCTTCTTCTTCTTCTTCTTCTTCAAATTCTACTTCTGGCGTCAATCATATAGCTAATCCTTGTATTTATGGTATAATTCATTGCCCTTTTTATTGTTTCCTGCTCTTGCCTCCTTCCTGTTCGATGAATTGCTTCACTGAATTTTGATATTTGGTTTTCTTCTGTTTATGTCTTGAATTTAGGATTTTTCTAATTAATGAAATAGGTAAGCATTTCCAATCAACGGATATGTGATTTTTTTACTTATTGTTTGTATTATTTGAATTTGTGTGTGTTTGCATACACTCACATTAAGCAAGGGACTTTTGTCTTCAAACACAGAGGAAATCTCGGGTTGTGAAATGGCTCAGTAAACTTTTCAAAAGTGGGCCAAACCGAGCAGGAGGCGGAGGAAGCAGCAGCCGCCATCATCCACAGCCTCTTGGGGAGGAAAACATGGCCAGCTGGCGAGCACCCTCCAGATCCTTGGTAACTGTTACTTTATTTTTAATATGACTTTTTCTACTTTTTTTTCTCCGTTTACTTTTATGGTAAAGTGTTTTCATCTGATTAGTGATTACCTCCGTTGAAGCATATGCAAACTCTGTGTTTCTCTTGATTAAGATGATGCATTCAATTAGTACTTTTCTTTAGCATTCACAATGAGAAACTCTTATAAAGTTTGTTTCTAGTATCTTCTGCAACTGGTGAATCGAGTGGCAAATCTTCTTCTTGCATAGCTTTCAAAATTTCTATAGATAATTGTGCTTTTATTTTTTAATATTGTTATCATCCTGCAAATCTGCAATCCATTTTTGCCCTTTGTACCTGTTTTCTAAATGGCATATAATGGTTGCATTACCAAACTAAGACTTTTTCTTACGTAAGTTATTGTACCAAATATTCTTTGCCAACTGACATTCATCATAATATCATATGTTTTTCAAAAAAATCATAATATCATATATATCCTCACTAAGGTACAGTTCATGTGCGAGCCACTCGGTTTATGCTATGCTTTCCTCACTTTAGCTTAATTTTTAGGTTCCACATGCTGAGGAGTTGCAAGATTTTATAGTTGAAAGTAATATGCAAAGATTGTAATGCGTTGAGGAAAGAAAAACACACTTTATTAAAGACTTGCCACAGCCTATACATCACTATTACAGTGACATTGTTCTGTTCATTATATGTAAAATATAGCCTCCTAGGGATTACATTAGTTTATCCATATCCATAAATTAATTCAATCATGCTTGCCTATTATGAGGCTGCTCTAGAGCGGAGAATCAGAAAAAACAATAGTGAAGAACAAGATATTGATTTGAAAAATTCCAGCGAATCGCACCTTGAAACTTTGATAAATCGGCACCTTAGAAAGTTCCCAAAAAAGGAAGAAAATTCAGTTGATACTCTAATGCGTAATTTGATTAGGATGAGTGCCCTAGAGCTGGCAAGGAGAAGAAAGAATCAGATCATACCATGCAACTATCTCAATCTGAAGATTGGAAGAAACCTAATGGTAACTTTTTCATTCCTACCAGGCTATTATGTTTTCATATTCACTCTGTAAATTGCCTTTAGGTTTTGAGTTGAACATTGACCTTTTACCAGGATATAATGATTGGCCACTTCAGGACAGCCTTGTACCATCAGGATATCCACCTTATGCCCTTCCCCAATACCACCCTCAATATTATCACAGGGTTTCTAGCCTTCTAGGTAAGAATCCAAATCATAGCTCTGGATTGTCAACATTCTTCTATGTTGTCACCTTTTTGTTTCTGAATCTAGAAAAGTTTCATTGGGTCGGCTATTTGCTTGGAACTCTTATTTTAAAGTTGTTGACTCAGTTATTTCCTCCAGAAGTCTTACTTTCATCTTTCACTGTTTAAAAAATTTCAAGCTTTCAGCAATGCAAATTATAAATTTTTTTCATAAAAAATTGTGCTTTTAACTTGCAGATTATGCGGTGGCTGCCATGGTGATATCGGTTATGGAAATTATCTGGGATGTGTGGGACAATATTTTCATCCTGAATGCTTTAGATGTTTCTCTTGTGGATACCCTATTACAGAGAATGAGGTAGAATTTTTTCACCAGTTCAAATTTTATTTTTACTGTATTAATTACTCTACCAAGTCATTTGGTTGTTTCTGAAAGTTCCTCCATTGAAATAAGCCATATTGTTTCAAATTTTTGTAGCTATTAACTGAGTTTTCTTGTTTCTGTTGAAGTTTTCTTTGTCAGGAAAAGATCCATGCCACAAATCTTGCTTCAAAGAGGTAACTCATCCAAAATGTGAAGTCTGCTTCCAATATGTAAGAAAATGTTTACTTGGAAAAGTTTCAATTCCACTTTCTTTTAATGCATATATCAACTTGCTCACACCAATAACATAGTTTTTAACTTGACCAACCATAGATCCTACAAACATTGCTGGTTTGATCGAATATAGATGCCATCCATTTTGGTCCTAAAACTATTGTCCATCTCATGAGCATGATAGCACACCGCGATGCTGTAGTTGCGAACGTTTGGAGGTATTTTTCTCATTGCAGCTCAATTAACTGAAAAAACATCTTTCTATTTTTTCTTATCTATTTTTTTTCATGAAGTCTCGAAGCGCAAGATACTATTGCTTAGAAGATGGAAGGAGTTTGTGCTTAGAATGCATGGAATCTGCAATTACAGACACTGGTGACTGCCAACCCCTTTACCATTCTATGAATGACTATTATGAAGGAATGAATATGAAACTAGACCAGCAAATTCCAATGCTTCTCGTTGAAAGACAAGCACTAAATGAAGCCGTTGTCGGGGAGAAAACTGTAAATTTTATACCTCTCGAGTCTCGACTTATATTTAATTTACTTTTTGTTTTTTCATGAAATTACCCTTCAGTTGCGATTTCTCCCAGGGCTACCATCACATGCCAGAGACGAGGGGTCTATGCCTTTCAGAAGAACAGACTGTTACCAGTGTATGAAAAAATATGTATTTTCTTCTATTTTATTTCTCTTAACTAGGTTCTGACCTGCTCTTTGGTTATACTTATACACAGATACAAAGGAGGCCCCGAAATGGTAGCCATCGCCTCGTTGGAATCAGAAGCCAACCACAAAAGCTGACTCGAAAAAGCTGCGAAGTCACAGCTATTCTCATCCTTTATGGTCTTCCAAGGTAAAAATCTCAACTTTTCACTTCTATTCTATTTTTCCAAGACTTCAAAAAGATGCAAACTTTCTTACTGCTTGAATACAGACTACTAACAGGTGCGATTCTTGCCCATGAATTAACGCATGGATGGTTGCGCCTTAAAGGTAAAACCCATGCTCATCTGAAATGTTGATCGATAATAAATTTTTAAATACCCTGTTTATTTTCTTTATTCTTCTATTTAGGTTACCGAAATCTTAATCCCGAGGTAGAGATAGGAATATGTCAAATGCTGTCGTATCTGTGGCTTGAATCCGAAGTATTGCCATCAAAAGGGATGCCATCTACTTCATCATCGTCTAAAAAAGGAGGAAGGTCCAATGTGGAGAACAAATTGGGAGGGTTCTTCATGAATCAAATCGCGAATGATGCTTCCCCAGCTTATGGGGGAGGATTCAGGGCTGCAAATACTGCTCTCAACAAGTATGGTTTGCGTCGAACATTGGATCATATCCAGCTCACCGGAGATTTCCCATTGTAATTCTGACAGGTTTTTTTATGTTGCTATTGTCTCGTCCTTTAGTCATTATCTCAATGTATATTGTTTTGATCTTTATAAGGATAGATTCAATTTGGACTGCGAGCCATTTAGATCATGTTTGAGGTTTTTAACTGATGCATGTTCCAAGAATGAAATGACTCTTCAACTTCGATAGTATGCATTGAATGTGTTATATTAACGATTTGTATGTGTCAACTTGGAGAGTTTCTGTTCTGTTTAGGCTGCTAGGACAAATGATGTAGGCTTACTATATACTATAGTCTGGTAACTAGATAGGAAATAAGGTTGACGTACAAGGCAGGATTATGGAAGATTGGACTTTATTACCTTGTTGGTGTTGTTTGACAAGTAAAATTTGGTGTTATTTTAGCACGATAAGATATTTATAGAGTAATCAACAACTTTACGTGTTTCTATTTCACGTGCACTCAGCTTAATTTTATATTATCTTCTAGAACTGGACATGATATACACTAAACAGACAATTTCAAAAGATTATATTTTGTCTTCAACTTTCTTGCCAGCCGAATTCATTGAATTTATAGACCATCTTGTGCAAAAAAATAACAAAGGAATTTGTGCTTCACAATAAAAAAAAAAAAAATCCAACATGTCCAAACACTAAAGAGTCCCATCTCATAAGATAAAAAAAATCAAGGGTACATATAACAGAACAATTAGTGAGGCTGCGAATATTTTTTCCATATTACACTTGTAATTTGGTCCCTTACAATGTCGAAATCAAATATAGCAACGCAAATTGGAGCAAAATTTTGGCCAAGAATCGACTCAAGAGTCCTAGAAGAAAAACCCAACTAACATCTCTCTACAAATTGAAGCTGTATTCCTAAAATTCACCACTTGTTCCTTACAATGTCACATCTTTATATAAATATAGGCAATGCTTATTAAACAAAAATGTGCTCAAGAATTTACTCCACCAACATGATGGAATAAGAAGACTCAATACGTTAGTAAGTAATATAATAAGTGGGAGGGATGAACAATATCCTTTGGGAAACAGATGCTCAAGAGTCGGACATTCATATGTACACAAAATATCATCTCTCCTGTAGGGTGATGCTTAACTATAATTTGGGGGTGACGTCAGCTAAGAGCAGCTTGAGGGTCTCGTAGGTCATAAAACAGATGCCAACACCAGGCACAACTTTGTAGTACTCGGGCATGATCCCCCTATATAGCCCTCGTAACCCCTCACTCTTCACTATGTGCTTAAATGTACCGAATATACCTGTTTTGTACACCCGCTCTCTCCCTCCTGCTCCTTCCAGTTGCTTCCTCCTCCTCACCAGATCCAGTGGGAACGTCGCTGCATAATACATACATACAAGTTCATTCTCGGATTATTACGTTTCACTCCAATCCTAAAACTAAGTAACACAGCAACGTTAGGATATTGCCAAACAATGCACTCACACCACCACCAGAGAAAGATAAGTAATCTATGAACGGAACATACCGAGTTCCAGCTCACCGTGACATTTTGGACTTATAGCAGCTTCCAGGAGAGAGAGTTCAGTTCCTCTTATGCTTAATATTGAAAGATACACATTTACAAGGACCACAAACTAGTTTATGTAAAATAACATTTTGAAGCGGAAGCAGATTTGGTAAATCAGAATGGGGAAGAAAACCTCCCGACTTATGACTAACAAAAGAGGAAGCAACTTCAGCAACTGCATCACAAGTGTGTAGGATACAGCAATTGACGAAAGGGAACCTAAGTGAGAAGCGTACCTCTAAGAGGACACTTCTCACAATTCAGTACAACTCGAGAGTCAACTGCAATGCTCTGGAAGACAAGCCATACATGACATGTTTGAGATATGATGTTCATGAAGTAATATTTTCTTACGCTCAAGGGGTCAAATTGATCCCTCAACATGGCTCGCAACATCAATGTGCCCAAAAATGAACTTTGGAATAATCTTTTTCTATGCTAACATAGGTCATCTGAACTAATTTTAGTAAGAAATGCACAGGTTGAAGCACCAAAGTTCCACAAGCCAAGCCAAGGGGCCAAATTGACCCTTCACCAATTTTTTTCAAATCCCAAATAAAAATGAACTTAGATGAATGGGAATGTTTTCCTTACTAAAATCTCAAATGCAAGATATATAATAACTCCATTTGGGTCTTTGGCTCTAAGGGGTCAGTCTTGGTTAAAATTAATACAGAGCCAGCACCACACCCTGCTTCTCTGCATCAAAAATCATGGTGAACAGCTAGAAAGATTAACTACTCTGATTACATAAAAGTCGATTAATTTAATAAGCTAATTCACGAATAACTGATATTAGCTAATTCATGCTTTTAAAAGTTTAATTCAGTTGGTAAAGAGTTCTGCAAGAATAATTGTTATGACCCCAGCATCTCCTGTTCCCAACCTGAAGTACAACAAATGGAGCAGACATCATATAATTTCTAAAGTGAAACATGCACAAAAAAAGCAACTACAGAACATGTGCAGTTACCATGTAGAATGAACACGTGATATATGAATTCCACTCTAAGATAAAAAAAATCAGGTTAACTTCACAGAACACATAACACAGTAAACAACATTTCACATTACAAGAGGTAGCTCAAAATATGCCAGAATTGGTCCTAAATTTCATTTTTCAGATTACTCACCAGTAGAGGATGCGATGCCTGACAGACTGCCACACGCCAAACTCACAGCAAGTGTAGGATCATCAGGCCTGAAGTAAAACAGTCAATTAATAGAATTAGAAGATGATGAAAGTTTTAAAGAAGTGGACAATGAACAGATACAACAGAAAATATAATTCAGAGAAGATTAAATAACGTATAAAAATAATTATCATTACTAAACCAACTCGTTAGATGGTTACCTGTGTGATTGCCATGAAGATCGCAAGGTCTCGTATGCTGTAAAGCTGATAGCAATATTGGGTCCCACACCCTAAAGATCATTTAATCAGAGCCAGAACAAGTGAAAAGATGGATATTTAACATAATCTTCACAACCATGGATATTTACCAGTAGGGTAGCTCCAAGACCCTTGTAGAGGCCCACAACACCCTCATCTCTGCAAATTGTATGTAATGTATGCCCAATACCTCTGTAATATGTCACATTTGTCTGTAGAGTTGACACATGGAAACGTTATTAAGAACTCAGAAGAAACCGAAAGTCACTGGTTATCTTATTGACAATTGCTATAATCAGCTTTTAGGATAAACCATTTTTTCAATGTCTTAAACATTTCAAATAGCAAGTTGAGAAACAAAATCTAAAAAGGAAGAGAAAATATATATTGTGAAGGCATTAAGATAACAAAGACCACCACTAAGCAAAGGAACTTCATAGGGAGTTAATGCAGTGCTATGCTCAGTAAGACCCAGATAAAAAATTATGTAGTACGAACCAGGAATGGAACAAAATATCATCCTCTCTACAGCAAAAAAATTATACTCAGAAGAACCTAGGAGGCGCAAACACATAAATGAAAGTCACTTGCAACATAAAATTCTTATCATAAGCAAGACAAAGACATAGTGATTCCAATATATCTTGCTTTCCCAACATACCAGTTGGCTGAAAATGCAAAATGAACAACTATGGCATCTCTACAAAATCTATTTATTAATTCTTTTTTTGAGATGAGATTCATTGCATGATCAAATTCCTTAACATAGTCTCTTCAGATATTTCATAATTGATTTGAAATATTATTTGAAACACAGAAATTATTCTTAAAAAATAGCTGTGTACAATTAAGCAGTACCTCTGATGAGTTTTAACCATTAAAAGACCAAAAGAAGACTTAGACCTTAACTTGGCCTTTAACCTATACTCAGAAAGTCGATTGGATCATAGTAGTCAAGGCACTAGGCGCGCCCAAGGCGACAGGGGGTCCTGTTGCCTAGGCGCGAGGCAAACGCGAAGGCGCACAAAAGACGCTTGAACTTAAAAAATATAAAATAAAAAGTTTTTCACTTCACTTATAGAAAATTCAAGCATTTCAAAATTTATAATGATAAAACTAATCCCTATTTGATAATCCTTATTTGAACATTTTGTGGGAACACAAGAAAGAGAAGAACATTCCCTTTTCCTTTAGACAAGAATGCTTCCGTTGGCTCAAATCTGAACCAAAAGTTCCCATATCTAAATCTGAGGACATAATAAGATTTTCAGAGGAATCCAAAAAAATAAAAATAATTCCATTTCCTTTTTCCCTCGTACCAATTTACAAAATGATATTTTGAAACAGTCATGATCCTTGCATGTTTTTTTTATCTACCCAATAGTGGCAATAAACAGCATTTCTCACTCCACATCCAGGTTCATGGTGAAGAAGTTGAGAGGCCGAGAGAAAAAAGGTGAGGAATATTTATTTTGGGAAGGTTGGAGAGAAGGGACTGATAATCGGAGCTAACAATGTAGTTCTGGTTGAAAGAAGTGGAGAATTCGAAAGGATAATCATAAGGAAATGGGGGGACATTGTAGAGTAGCACAGATAAGAGAAAAGACTCAAAAGAGAATTTTAAAAGGCCAAGTTGAAAATTTTGGGGGAGGATGGAGGAACAGAGGAGTTAGAGGAGAAGGGAAAACTTGAGCTGAAATCTCTATATATAATGGTAAGAAAACAGAGACCATTGCAAAGTAAAAGGAGTGTCGTACTATTTCCTTTGCATAAAATAAAGAACACAAAGTTGAAACTTTCCTCAGAGCGGCAGTAAAAGAAAACATTTTGAAGGCATATAGGAATGGCGAAAATCGAGGATGATATTAGAAGAGGGCAAATGATGAAGAAAGAAGATGGAGGGTCAATGAACTCAATTTTAAACTTTAATGGGCCCATAAATGCTTAAACAATATTAAGTGGAAGATCTGTTAAGAGGTCAGTTAAACCAAAGGGAGGAATCTGATTGATGAGTTAAAAGAATGAACCACCGACTTCTTGGATCAAGGACATGGACCACTTAAAGAGTTTTTTGTCCCCAAACAAATATTCAAATCACAAAATGAAGCAATTACAACTTAACTAGTGCCCTCAATATGTTTTATGAGCCATGAGGGCAAAGAAGTTTTGGAACATAGTTGGAAAGGATGTGACTGACATTGAGTTTCACAGATCACAATACGCAATTTCTCTTTCTTTGTCTGAGGACAGAACAAATCATACCTGAGCTGCAAGGCGTGTCCTTACTAAATCCAATGGATATGTTACTGAAGCTGCTGTTACTCCAGCCAAACCCCCTCCTACAAAATGGACAAAGACGTCCCCACCCACATTTTCCCCATGCCTTTGCAGTCCAGGTATCCCATATAACAACTGGAAAAAAAAGCACACCACAATTTTAATCTACATAAAGTAAACCTCAGAATTTTAATTTTTGACATACAGGAGCCATACATCAAATGGTTATCAGTTAAGGTTTTGCTGGTACCTTTTTATAGTGCTCATACGCATAAAAGTTGACTGATGAGTATGGAAGCCGATGAGCAATAGTGACAAGATTCCCCTTCCAGAAAGCTCTTAATCCTTCCTCTCTAAATATTCTAGAAGCTTCATGCCATATGCAAGCCTTTCTCAATGTGGCTATATCAGAATGCATCCCTTGCACCTAAAAGGAAAATATCATGTAAAAGTGGTGTTATTAATAAATTCATCTCATACCATGGTTCGCTGAAAAAGAGCTTCTAAATAAAGCTTTATTTTATGCTGGCATGGCAACCTTGTAAATATTCAACCTTAATGACAACAACAATGGAGATCACAATAGCCATTAGTAACACAAGTACAAACTATAAAAGTTTAGATCTCGTCCATGGAAGAAAAGTATCTAAAAACTATGTGCACAGGAATTAGCATGTGGATACTAATGAAATGACAAAAAAGACATCACATCAACTAAAGAAGAACATTTGAATAAAAGTACTTCTATTCCACGAACCCAGAAACTGAAAAAGATAAACTCTTAGCCACATCACATGACGAGGACGAATACAAAAAAGAGTGTGAACAAGTTGATGAAAAAAATAATTTAAGCATTAAAATAACAGTATACTGCTCTAGAAGAAGAAGAACGTGGCATCCAATATTAGCTGCAAATCACTAGAAGAAAAAAGTCCATTAAACAGATCATCAAGTAAGACCCTTGCGATAGGGTGAAGACCAAAAATAACATCCAGATTTCAGATAAATTAGTTTTTTTTCAGCTCGATCCTTTAAGACTAGTCAACTAATCTGAAATTTCAATTGTCAGAGTCAGACATGTTTCCCAAACTTTGAACGCTGAGAAGTTGATTATAACCTGTGGCAAACAAAGTGCTCCAACACATTATAAGACCTTTAAAACCTTTGCAAGTTCATACAGGTTCCACTTCTGCCACTAGCACAAGAGCAATGCATTATGCAGTATGAACAACATCACCCAACCCAGATGTCATCAAAAGTGACAAACTAAAGCTAATAATTGCACGTCATCATTCCAAATAAAAATTCAAAATCATTCCTGATTTCAACAAATAACACTACTCCCCACATACTTCCTCACTTTTTCAATTTCATCAATTCAACATCCAAAGGTGTCCTTAGGAAGGAAAACTGTTGTTTTTCTAATTCCATGGGCATTTTATTTCATGCAATAACTTCTTTGCTGTTGTTCTAATAACCGCATAATATCCAGGAGGAGATGGGCAAACGCTTTTAAACTGTAAGGCTGACAAAAATTGCAAACTTAAAGCCTCCAAAATTTGCAACTCTATAATAAGACATTGGTCTAACTAATTAGAATAAAAAATTTGACAAAATGAAAATCACAACCGCTCGGAAATTAAATTTGACCGATAAGAGAACGCAGAAGTATATATGAAAACAAACCTAGAAAAAAATGCGAGACATTAATGGACGATTTGAGAATGGAATAAAAACCTGAAAGAGAATAGTTAACCGGGCTAACGGTGCAGTGCAAGTTTTGCTCAGAGCACCGGCCATTCCACCGGCCATAAGCTGCGAGGCGGTTCCGATCTGCGACTGCTGTTGATGCTGCAATGGCTTTTGCTGCGAATTGAGAGTCCTCGTGCCTCCTTCTACAACAACCCCCACTCTTGCCCCTGTCTGCATCTTTCCCTATAAAACTGCTATTTCTTTTAGAAACAGAGCTTCAAAATTAACCATGAAATTTCCACAGAACCCGACTATGATCCTCCACCGAATGTAACAAGAAAAATCCCCAAACAAATTTCTTCTAATTCTACTTCCGCCTCCTCTTGCTTTACAATTTTATCTGTTGTATGAAAAGAATATATCTCTGCTTATTGAGACAGCAAAGAGCTGCAACAAAACAACAACCACCACCAACAACAACACAAAAACTACGCCGTTTTCGTTAACCACTAGACGTAAAAATTCTGTAAAACTGGGAGTGTGCCACGCAGACGTTTATTTTTTTACCACCAAAAGATCAACCGCCGTTGATTTATTGTACTTTAGGATTTGACCTATATCTCAACGGTTGATATTATCACTAGGTGAAGTACATAAATAGAGAGGAAAAAAGGGGAGAGCTTGGGCGGTGGAATATGTGGAAATTGAAATTAGAATACTCTGTGCAAGTGGGAAATTCCGATGACGAGGGACAGCTGTGATGATCCAAAGCTATAGAGTAAGTATTGTTTGGTATTGCTTTTCAAGTTACTGTCTTAATAATTTAGTCTCATAAAATTTTAATAAAATTATATATTTTAACTTTGAACAACACATTTTGATCATTCATACTATATATTTAGGAATTGTCTGACTTGTTTTTTTCAAAATCAACTCTACTACTTGTAGTAAAAGTTAGAAAATTGAGTTTTTCGGAAAAGCAGTCTGGGAAAGCAATCCCAAACTGAACCTAAATCAGGTTAAACCTTAAGAACTACTTATGCACTCACACGTGTGCATTCTGTTATTTGAATTTCGGAGAAAATAAAAAATTATACTCCTGTATACTTTTTTTTAAAAGTAATATATACATGGTGTGGAAGAACGGTATCACTGTTTGAATATTGACGTGGCAAGTACGTGTGCAATATACTGAATAAGATTCAATTATGATCACTAGTGAGTTGAGTGTTACAAGCGGTTGTTTGGTTAGGGGGAAAAGGAGAAGCATTCATTTTGTTTATGAATTTTTGTTACGGATACAGGTGTATGGATATAATTATATGCATAGAAGATAGGTATGTGAAATTATTCCAATCTTTTCCAATTTGATTGTTTTGTAGTTGCTCATAAATTTTATCCAAATTGATGTCAACTTGTCTACTCCATGCATTGAATTCAATTGGATTGTAAGCATAAAAGTAGAACCCTCTCTCGTCCAGTCTGGTCCGAATCCGTTTTTATGGATCGAGTTTGAACACTCAATTTTTAATAAACCGAACCCGAACCCGTTGAAACTCAGTATTTCATAAATCAAACTTGATTTATATGTAAATACCCAAATCCGATCCGAACTCAGCCCGATTATGTACATATATATGTGTATATGTTCAACAATTTCTTTGAATTTTTATATTTTACTTACTGAGTTTTCTAATCTTAATACAATAATTCATACAAAAAATTGAATAATTTAATAGACATGTAATTTATGTAATATTTATACGCAGCTATATAATGTTTTTCTTGTTTTTATATATTAAGTTAATAAAAAAATTTATATGGGTTGTGGATCAGATTTACGAGTGACCTAATAAACTCAACCCGAACCCAATCCGAGTTCAAAGTTTTAAAAGTTGGACTGAATTGAGCTTGGGTTGGTAAATCCTAATCAATCCCGACCCAACCCGAATCAACAAGTTTACATAAAAGTAATGAGCTGAAATAAAATGTTTGCCGCATCACAATACAGTCCAAAATCGAAGTTACACTTTAATCCAACTATTTGAAGAATAGAATTAATTGTAGATTATGAGTGATCAATCTTTAATCAATCAAGACCTATGTGATACTACAAAGTAAGATCTAACAACCAAGCAAAGGTTTGATGACTCTCGTAGAAGTGTGAGATTATGAATTCAAAACACATAATTAACATAATTGATAAAAGAAAATCTTACATTTCTAAAAAAAAAAAGCAAAATAACTTAGATTACAATTATACACATGAATCAAACAATACCCTCTCCAAGTCATGCAACAAAAGCTTTGTTTTAAAAGGCGGTCAAGGCGGGGTTTTTTGGAACACCTCCACGACTTTATATTATCAGGCTATTTAAGACGATCAAAGTAAAAAATGTTGTCAAAGCTAATAAAGTGTTACCAAAGCTTAATAAAGTGTTGTCAGACCTAAGACACGTCTTGCCAAAACCCAGAAGAGTATCGTCAAAGTCCTAGAAAAGTACTGTTATGAATTAACATGTTATTCCCATTTAACGTTATATCAAAGTATTTAATATTCAAATTTATGTGTATTTCTTTTAAAAAATACAATATGAAATTCGTGTTAGTAGATTGATGGAACAAAGTAGTTAATTAAAACATAACCACCATAATCTAACCTGGAAAGTTTTGATCATTTCAATAATTTTGGTAGAAATCAATATGATCTACTACCTTATTAAATTAAAATTACTTATGTTTATTATTTAATATCTATGTTTGTTATCTTGATTATTTTGTTCAAAGTTTTTTTGTACATTTATGTTTTTTTTTTGTAATGTTTTCATCATGTAATATTCAACAGATAAATTTTGTGAAGTCATCTGTTGTTTTTAGTCCTAACGTGAATGTGTTGGTGAGACAGGATATTGTTACCTGCCTGCGGGTGACGGAATTGGACAATCATGGTGTTTATCTCAGCCTCCTTCCGTAATTGGACAGTCAAAGAAACACGTTTTTGCCTTTATCGTCGAGAAACCTCATAAGAAAGTGCAAGTTTGGAATAGGAAGAAGCTATCTCAAAGCAGAAAAGAGGTTATGTTAAAGTCTGTTGCTCAAGCCCTTCCCATTTATGTTATGAAATTTTTTTGCTTCCCTTATTGCATCGTTGGAGAAAATCTTTTTCAATTTTTGGTAGGGTATGTTAGTTCACTGGATGAGGTGGGAGAGGTTATGTTTACCAAAGGAGAAAGGTGGCTTGAATTTCAAAAGCTTGCGTGATTTTAACATTGCATCACTTGCTAAACAAGCTTGGCAAATTATTTCTGAATCAAATACTTTGGTGAGTTGGGTGTTTAAACATCGTTATTTCCCTCGGAGCTCCTTCCTTAATGCCCCCAACTCGGTCCAATGCAAGCTTTATTTGGCGTGGTATGCTAACTGCAAGAGGGATTATTCAGCAAGGTTTAGCTTGGCGAATAGGGGATGACTTGAGTACTCGGATTTGGGGCAATAACTGGCTGCCTTCTATGAGCGGATGATACAGATGCGATGGGCTGAGAGCACGCTGAGAATGAGAGACGCGGTCTATCGGGGTATTTGTGTGGAAATAAAATATCAGGTCAGGGACCCGAAAGTTTTAAAAGAGAAAGTGAAAATGATTTAGATCATTTCAACCCAAATCCGCTATCTCGTAGTCTAGAGTCGCCACCTGGATAAGCTCTTCTAGGAATTAAAGTCCTGTGAGGCTTAACGTCCGAGATATGGTCCACTAAAGCATAGAGATTCGGGTTTGGGATAAGTTCCTTACTTCTCGTTGGATCACATTTTGTTACATCTACAGAGAATCGTATTTCATAATTGTGCATATTCGTACTTATGTCATTTTTTTGAGTTTGTAATGTATGATTTTACGCGCATGCAGAAAGTAGTAAATCCATACATAAAGTAGTAAGTAAATGTAAAAAAATAAAGATTACAAATTACAAAATCTCAGGGGATGCAACCGCCCGCCTAATCTATTGATTACATTTCCTTAAAAATATTTGTAATACCCGAAGGAAAATAAATCCTAGGCATACATCTAACCTAATCTACATGCATCCACAAAGGTTAACACATGGTATAATTCAACATGAATATTTACACGTATGTTCGATTTGATTTTGGCGAGGCCAGTGTGGCCTAATTAAAACATCGAAGATTGAAATTCTTATTTAGAAAGAAAACAATACATTTTATTAACACATGTTGCTCATTTTTATTTAATGAAAATGACCACATGGCAAAAATGTGATGTTTGTTATCCGGGAATAATTTTTATTCCCTTCGTGTGGGTAATCTAACATGTATATTGGAGAAACTCTATAATTGAATAAATTAAAAAGAAAGAGAAGGAGGAAGAAAGTTTACATAATACAATAAATAAATAGAATTAATTAAATAAACAATTTAATTAAATAATAAAAAATAATTCATAGGCCAACACAAAAAATAAAATAAAGAAGTCACGAGAAGAAGCAGCTATAGGAACTCAAAAGCTAACCATTTCGGTACGAATCCACTTTGGCGTATCCGCTTGATCCTTAGGAGCGTTTCTCGTTCGTTTTTAGTTGCGGTTTTGTGTGAAAAATAAATGTTTATTTATCCTAAAAATAATCAGACCCGGACTCCAAATATTTTTTAGGTCCGAGAATATCTGAGGATTTTAGAGAAAAAGATGAAAGAAAATTGATTTGAAAATAATAAAGTTTGGAACCCAAACTTGTTTTGGACCCGAGAAAAATTGAAAATTTTTTAAAAAAAGGTAAGAATTGTTGTAAAAAATTAGAATTATTTCCTCAAGAAAAAATATTCTTTAGTAAAAAAATTTCTCTCGTTGTTAAAAATTTTTCCGTTCCCATTTATAGGGGGAATTTTGAAAAATTCCTCCCATAAAAGGGGGAAAAGTAAATGATGGCGAGCCAACTAGTTGGGATTGCCAGCAATCTGGCGAGCCCAGGCTGGTTGGGCTCCTCCCAAAAAATCCAAAATGGATCTTTTGGGCCTCTCTCTATTATATATTTTTTTCATTTTATATATATATTTATAAATAAATATATATACACATTCTTACAATATATACATATATTTTCTTTCAAAAAAACAATTTAATTAAAATATTCAGGGCCTTTAAATACTTATTTAGGTCCTTAAAAATATTTTAAGCCTTTAAATTTTCACTTTAAGTCTTTTAAATATTTTTTACAGTCCTAAATATTTATTTAGAGCTCAAAATATTAATTTTTACGAGGAGAATTTCCATTTGAAGATCATTTGGACAGTCGAAACTTGTGTGATTCAAGGATACAATCCCAAAAGGCTGTCATCATCGAACGTGCTAGCTGGTATAAATCCCTTGCACACAGCTGCCCCTCGTGTGATCACTGCTGGTTATATAGCTAGTATGATCACACGAAATGGAGCGGAGGGATAGAGAAAATACCTGACCTGGTTGATGACTTCTTGTAGAACCCAAGTTAATAGTACCTCACAGTACTTTAATGTTTTGGAAATCGCAAACTGACTAGGATAGTGAAATTAAATGAGTACTACATATACTCTTAATTAATGAAGATGACTTGAGTTTTTTTAAGAGAAAACAATTCAGTTTTGCTGAGTAATTAATTAAGTTATGACTTAGTGTAGGAAAAGCTCAGTACTACATAGTTTAGAAGCATATCAATTTAGCCGTGCTGAGTTAGCTTTTATTTATTAAAAGCTGTTTTATTTGACACTGAGATATTATATGACACACGTGCTACTAACAAATTCTGTGAGAAACAGAATATTCCTTAGTTATTTTTCAGGATAAAAAGAGCTGAAATTAAGGAAGATTTTCAGTGATCTTCACAAGATAACGGGTGTCAGTACGGAATGTCGGGATTCCCTCACTAAATTCCAAGATAAAAGGAATCATCTAACATGTGCCATTATTCAGTGTCTTCGCGTGACTCTGGCAACATCAGCAATTCAATGAATCTGAAGGTTCCACGTTGCATTCTCGCGCGCTTGTCTCAACCGAATTGCTTGAAGATAAAATGAGATTTTGTCAACGGAATTTTATCGTGCCTCAACATTCAAATTTCTATCTCTAAACGTCCTAGAATCTGTCTCCAACGGGAAGATTTAAAAGATATGAAGAAAAGAGAAATTGAAGATCAACGATCTCGAAAAGTTTGCAATGACTACTTCGCAAATCTTCAATTATAAATAGAATACTAAAGCAGAAGTTCAAACTTGGTGAATCACGTCGAATTTCTTTTAGAGATGAAACTCTACGAAATTACTCCTAGCTTCAAGAAATTCCAAACTCAAGAAATTAGCAAACATCAATTCCAAATCTGTTTGTAATAGAGAGAAATACTTAGATTTAATATTGTAAGGATTCAACGTTTCTATAAGTTGAATTCAGTTCGCAATCTTTTTTTCAAATCTGAGTGTCAGTTTGGAAAGGGTACCCAAACTGAGTTAAGTGGTAGTTAGATTGGAAGGTACTTTTTGTAAAAGTGTGTCTATCCGCTATAAAGGATGCTCCACCTAAGTAAGGAATGAACACTAGTGGATTAAAGCTCGGAAAAGGTATCCGGGAATTAGAGGTAGGCTCGGGGCTAAACCAGGATAAAATTCAGGTGTTGAAGTTCTAAAGTTGTGCTTTTAACTTTTACTTTGTTTAGATCATTCATCATCTCTCCTATGTTATTCGTTTTGCTTGAAAAACCAATCTGTGTTGAGTAGAGTACTCAGTAATAGATTGAAGATAAACTGTGCCAACTAGCCGAGTAGTTTATCTAGTTTTTATATCGCAACTTAGCACGCATATACAAATTTAACTTGGCAAAACAATATTTTATAATCTTAAAAAGTAACCAAGATTCGCATTCACCCCCCTTTGCGGTTGTTTTCAAGCCGTCTAAGGACTAACAAGTGGTATCAGAGTAGTTGCTCAACTTTTAAACTAATCATCTTTGAGTCAAGATCCATAAATGTCTTATAAAAACTACAGTTCCAGTCAGGCAATTCTCTTTAAAGAGGGAATTTCTGTTAGGAGACCACCCTTGTTTGATGGTAATCACTATACTTTTTAGAAAAATCACATGAAAAATTTCATCCAGTCTCAAAGCATGTAGGCTTGGCTCGCTATCGAGCTGGGTCCCAGAGTTCCCACAGTTGTGAGGAACGGAGTGCGTGATCCCGTAGATCCAGAGGGCTACGATGATGCTGATCTGAGGCTTCTCAAAGAGAATGCCATGGTGATTAATTAGTTACACTGTGCGCTAGATCTTACTGAGTTTAACAAGGTCTCAGGATGCGAGATAGCATAGGAAATCTGAAGGAAATTGAAGATTACCATGAGGAGATCGATAAGGTCAAAGAGTCAAAGATTAATCTCATGTTGAGAGAGTATGAGATGTTCTCTATGGGCACCAACTAAGGTATTCAAAGCATGAATACCAAGTTCATTAACATCGATAATGAATTGAAGATATTGGGGAAGGAGTTCACTAAAGAGAAGCTCATAAAGAAGATTCTACGCACTCTTACTCTAGAGTGGGACTCCAAGAAGAGCGCTATCGAGGAAGTTCATAACCTGAAGACCTATGGCTATGATGAGCTGATAGGCACCTTACTGACTCATGAGATGTCTCTGAGGAAGTATTCTGAAGACTCCAAGAGGAGTCGTGGTAAGGAAAGAGAGGGCAAAGTCATTGTTCTAAAAGCTAATTGATTTGATGAGTCCACCAACTGCGACTCTAATGAGCAAATGGCCCTTTTGACCAGGTGTTTCAAATGCTTCATTAAGAAAGATGGGAAGTTCAACAAGAAGAAGTTTCCCGCTAAAACCAAGTTAACTCAGCACCGGCGTGGAGCTGAGGAAGGACTAAAGGAGCACAACAAAGATATCAAATGCTTTGGCTATGGAGAGAAAAGCCATATTCAGTCTAGCTATCCTAAGGTGAAGAAAGACATATTCAAGAAGAGGTTCTCCAAGAAGAATGAGGCACTTGCTGCCACCTGGAGCGATTCAAAAGAATCCTCGTTAATTGATGAGGAAGCAACTGATTCAGCCAACATTTGTCTAATGGCCATTGAAGATCGAAGGGGCAAAGGCTCAATATCTACCTTCAATCTAACTTTGAAGATGAGCGTAGTAAGGTAAAAGCTTCTAAAGCTGAGGTACATCCTGAAATTACCTTATCTATGGAAGAGTTTGCCCAAGCTCTCTTTGATGTTATGAAATTGACTAACAAGTTGATGAAAAACATCAAGGAGCTAGCGAGGAGCAGTGATGATTTGGAAGACACTGGTGCTTCTATATCGCTTGATATATGCTTTCTTCAAGAAAAAGCTGAGTATCAAGAATGTTTAATCAGTAAGCTCACTAAGCAATTAGATGAGTTGACTACTAAGAAGAAAGGGGTTCATCCTCCAACCAACAGTCAAACTCTGATTAATCAAACTCTCAATTCTAAGAGGAAGAATTCTTCTAAAAAGAAGAAAGCGAGCCAACCTAAACAAAAAATGGTGTGTGATTTTTGTGGAAAAGCTGGACATGCAATAGTTCTCTGTAAGCATAAAAATGGTTATTATGACGATTACGACTGGTCAAACTTTAAAAGCATGGGTACCTAAGAAAACATAACTATTTTGCAGGTGAGCCTTAGATCCGCTGATGACTCTCGAATGTGGTATCTGGATAGCGGATGCTTAAGGCTTATGATGGGAGATGAAAGCCAGTTCATCTCATTGGAGCGCAAAAGAAATTGAAGTGTCAGTTTTGGAGATAACCAGAAAGGCAAGATTGTAGGCTGTAGCACTATCGGTGTCTCTCCTTCAATCAAAGAGGTTTCTCTTGTCAAGGGTCTGAAGTTCAACTTGCTTAGTGTAGCCTAGCTTTGGGACAAAGGCATAAAGGTTATTTTTGACTCAGTAGAATGCTCAGTAATTGACTGTAAGACTGATTCGTTTATTCTCTTTGCTCCTCGAAGCAATAATGTTTATATGATTGATTTATCCCCTGGCTCCACTAATGTGTGTCTTGTATTTAAGGAGGATAATTCGTGGCTTTTCATAGAAGGTTGTGTCATATAAATATGAACATTCTGTCTAAACTAACCAAAAATCAATTAGTTGTGGGTTTACCCAGCATCAGCTTTGAAAAGGATAAACTATGCTCAGCTTGCCAACTAGGTAAGCAAGTTAAAAAATATTTTAAGTCAATTAATCACTGTGAGCGGATGACATTTTGGACCCGCGCGGAAGCCGCGAGGTGCCGGCTCGTGAGATGGGGCGTGGGGTTTTTCGGAAAAGAGCATGCTTCGAAGGATGCGTAGCTCGAATAAAATATTGTTTGAAAAGGTGAGTTTCAAGCTTCATAGACTCGAGATTAGGATCTCTAGCCTATGGTACTCAAAGTCGCCACCCAAATTAGCTCTTCCAGGAAAATTCGATACCGCTTAGATCCGATAAGCTTAAGCGGTACCAGAGTTCAGAGATTCGGGTCCGGATTGAGTTACCTATTTCATCATCATTTGAGTTAACATTATTCCCTTTTGGAAACCACACTTATGATATTTCAATTCAATCTAGCTGTTTTTGGCTTATGTCTTTGATTATTTAGCGAGCATGTAGAAAGTGAAAAATAAAGTGCGAGAAAGTACACACGTAGGAAAGTAAATGTGCCTAATCTACGGGATTAATTACATATTAAGATGGGGGATTTAAAAAACACCTAAATACATCTATATCTAACAAATATTTCATTTGATAAATTTAATACGCGAAGGAAATTAAACCCTAACATACATCTATCCTAAACTATCTACATCCACAAAGGTTAGCACAGGGGATATTCCACGACATAAATATGTACCAAGTGTACCACGTATACTCGATTTGGATTTTGGAAAGACCCGTGTGGTTGAGGTAAAAACAATGGAGATTTCAAAGTTCTTATTTCGTGAAAATTGTTCATTTTTATTTTCAACTATGTTGATCATTTTTATTAGTGAAAATGTCGCAAGTTATATTGTTGGGTCGGTTATCCGGTAGCTTGAGTTCCCTTCATGTGGATGACTTAAAACAACATTTAGAAACATAAATCTAGGATGAACATGCATAACATAGCCATTTTTTGGGTTAACAACGGTAACGATGTCATCCATAACGTTACCGACTTCCTTGTGAAGGGCGATATCAATATGAATGGCCCGAAGCTCTTCCATTGCTACTCCAAACCTTAATCAACATATTAATACATTAATAAATCATATACAAATCCTAAATAATTACAATTTAGAGGTTTTTTACCCCCAATGATGCATTTCCAAACTCCGAAGGCTCTCAACGGGTCGTTCTAGGCTTAAACGATTCGAAATGGAGCAAAACAAAGCGAAACTGAATTCTTCCAAAGGCAATGTCATTAATGACATTAGGCCATGTTTTTAACAATATTAGGTTATGTCATTAATGACATCGAGGTTCCAGACCTGCAGTTTATAGCAGAAATAGCAAAACGAAAATCCGAAACTTCAAACGATCATAACTTTTGCTATACTTAACCGATTTTGATAATCTTTATCATTACAAAAATCTCAAGATGTGTAGAATATGTTTATGTAAACAAAATACTGAAAAATATTTTAAATCATACTGCAATTTCTGGAAAACTGATTGGTGCACGAAAAAGGAAATAATCGAAAAGAAAATGAAACTTCAAAAAGAAAAGCATATAAATTTAATCACAAACTCTAAGAATTTAGAGGCTTACCCCATAGTCATGAATCCAATTTCTTTAAGGTCCATGAAGTCCTCCGGGAAGCTCTCCTTTTTTCTTTTTATTAGATTTGGTGATTTACCGAAAATCTTTGGAAGGGATCTATTCCTTGCCAAAGTAGATGTTTTAGAAGGTATAGTAACCTTCAAGTGAGTGATAAAGATTTTGTAGATTCTCCATTCAAGTCTAAACCTCAAGCATTGCCTAAGTGATCTCTAAACCTCAAGTTTGCTTAAATGATCTCTACACCTCAAGCTTTGCTTAAAGAAGGAACTAAACCTCAAATTTGCTTAAGAGATGAACAAGTGGACCCTTGTGATCCAAGTTCATTCCCTTTTCATGAACTTAATCTAACTAACTCGAAACTTTAAGTTGTTGGATGCTTAAAGTGATAAACTTAATGCCAAAAACTCAAACTTGCTCATGAACACTTTGAACTCTCACTTGCACCTTTTGCACAAAAATTTCTGCTCTCTTTTGTCCCTTTTTTTCTGCTAAATGTGAGTCCTCCCCCTTTTGTGTCTGGAACTCAGTTCTCTTAAAGAGAGAGCCCCCTTCAATCCAAAAAAGAAGTCAATGTAGGATTTTTCTTTTTTCCTTTTTTTCAACTTATTTCTCAATCCCTATACAAATTTTGGGATTTAGAAGTCTTAGGTATGGTGTGACAGCTGTTTTTCAAAGATAAAATCCGAGCAAGTGGGAAAGATTTGATTTTTTTGGCTGAAAAAGTCCACAAAGTGCAATTCTTGTTCTACTACCACTACAATGTCGTTAACGACATTGCAATGTTGTTAAAGACATCGCAATGTTGTTAACAACATGGCTATGTCATTAACAACATTACGATATAGTTAACGGCATTGCTTTTTTACCTTGGGCTTTTTGTGTTGAAATTGCCTAAAAAAAGGTTAAGGCTCAAAGAAACAAAGTAAGCTTCCTTCGTATGAATTCAAAACCCTGTAAAAAGTGAAAAACTAGCAAGGAAAAAATAAATTATAGCTTCATCATCGAACTCGATAGTCGGGCCGAAATCCCTTGCTCACAGGTTGCCCCTCATGGGATCATTGCTGATATGAGATTAGTCTGGTCCCACGATTGAAAAAGCAACAAGGTTTAGAGATAATACCTACCCAGTCATAGTTGGCACTCTTTTCGGATGATGGCTGGAAGCATTCATCTTGGTGCGACGTTTTTTTGGGGATTGGTCTCTTGATGCACCTTGTGAATTGCATGTGTGCCAATGATTGCCCCTTGAAGGTAAGCCTTCAATTGGTTGATAACGCTGGAACCATTGGGGAAAGAATGTTAGCCGTGCGCCCCCTTTCTTCTGGTTGAGGATCCCGTGTATAGGCTGTAGCAAGCCCATTGATGACGTGGACCGTAGAGAGTCCGTTGACTGAAAAAGTTGGGATAAGATGTGAACTATAGAAAGTTTATTAACTGTAAAAAGTAAAAAATATATGAACTGTAGAAAGTTCACCGATTATAGAAAGTCAGAAGATTACGAACTGTAGAAAGTTCGTTGACTGTAAAAAGTCAGAGTTATGAACTGTAGAAAGTTCATCGATTGTAAAAATTCAAAAATTTGCAAATTGTAGAAAGTTTACTTGATTGTAAAAAGTCAGAGAATTGCGAAATGTAGAAAGTTCACCAACTGTAGAAATTCAGAAGATTAAGAACTGTAGAAAGTTCGTTGATTGTAAAAAGTTGAAAATTTGTGAACTGTAGAAAGTTCATTTGACTATAAAAAGTTAAAAATAAAGAGGACTGTAGAAAGTCTGTTGACTGTAAAAAGTCTAAAAATGAATGCGGACTGTAGAAAGTCCATTGATTGTAAGTTTGAAGAAGATTTGGACTGTAGAAAGTTCGTTGACTGTAAAAAAGTCTAAAAAGGAATGCAGACGGTAGAAAGTCCATTGACTGTAAAAAGTCTAAAAAGAGATATGGATTGTAGAAAGTCCCGGAGGGTACACGGTCTGTAGAAAGTCAGCGGTGAATGCCTCTTATGAGTTGAGCGTGGGTTGACTGTGACCCTCGGAACTGCTGGGGAAAGGATGAAAGCCGTGTGCTCCATGCCTTTGATGATACGTCGATTGTGGTAAGTCTTCATTAAAATCTGATGTGGGATGGTTGACCGTTGCGGTCTGAATTGTATGCCCCTTGTGAGTTGACCTCTGGGTTGATTGTGACCCTCAAAATTGCTGGGGAAAGGATGAAAGCCATGTGCTCCATGCCTTTGATGATATGTCGACTGTAGTAAGTCTTCATTGAAATCTGCTATGGGATGGTTGACCGTTGCGGTCTGAATTATATGCCCCTTGTGAGTTAACCGTGGGTTAACTGTGACCCTCGGAACTGCTAAGGAAAAGATGAAAATCGTATGCTCCATGCATTTTATGATATGTTGACTGCTGTGAGTCTGATATAGATGCCCTTTGTGACTTGAAGGGGTACCTACAAGAATGAGAAATTTTATTAATAGATACTTGTGACATGTTTTAATTCGTTGATTTAGATTGCTGAAAGTAAAAATTTTTGCCCCTTCACTTAAGAATTAAAACATGAGGGTTCTGAGAAATTTTTCAGGCCCATGATAAATGTAGAAATTTGAGTTTAAGATTTTTGGGGATGTCCCGATGGCCGCTCTGATTTTTTGGGAGGCTTTTGTGATGTTGTTATGCTGCTTGAATGAGGCCTAGGTAGGCTTGAATTTGATGAAAGTTGAAATGACTTGAGTTGGGCCATTATCATTCTTAATTTTGATGATGTGCTGCTCCAACATCTTCTTGATACTTGTAGTTTCCTCATGTGCAGGTAGAGTGTTTTTCTCATCCGATTGACATTGCCTCGGTTTAACATTACCTTCACCTGTAAGTGACAAGATGCGTATGCATGTATGAATGACTTTATGAATAATATTTATCGCATGATGTATGTTTGTCTATTGTAGATATCATTGGTTTTGGAGTATTGGCCCAGTCGATAGTAGAAGCTTCATTGCATGAGGGGCCTTTCGGAGATTCCCAAATTGATACCCTCTTATTCTGGTGTATAAGTGCTCCGGGATTGATCTCATTGGGCATTTCCATGGTTTCCTTTTTATCGATACTCGAGTTTTGTAGACATGACTTCTTCAGAGTGATGATGGACATTGGTCCGAGTCGAAGTTAGATTTTGTGGATTAATCAGAGTCAAGTTCAAAGCCTGAATTTGGTTTGAAGAGGATTTGGATGAGTTATTGACTTTTTGACGCTCGTTTCCTTCTTTGGTATGGAGCCAGTGATGTTAACGTTGATCCCGAACCATGTTGGTGATGCTCATTTTGAAGTTGATAATGAGAGCTTAGAAGCTTTTATTGTGGCAATCCTCTCTGCGAGGGAAGTTCGAAGATATTCATCCTAATATCTGGAGGAGATAGACGATTCCTCATACCATTCTGAGAAGAGGATGATGAATTTGATATTTATTTGGTTCTAATTTCTGCATAGATCGCCTTTACAGGTTTTCAGTCTATCGAACCTTGTCTTAATTTTTCCTGGATCGCCCTTTCAGGTTTTCAATCCAGAAGACTTATCTTTTCTTTTTCTTATTTTTTTTGTTTTTATTTTTTTTAACCATGATGTGATGGGATGCTTACTTGCGATATTCTACAGTTGGCATGCAAACAATCAAGATAAACATATGTATAAAGATTCAGCAAGAATGATAATTCATTGATGAATTTAACAGGGGTATGAATGTTTTAAATGATTTGACTCCTTCCATTGACTAGCCCTTTCAGGTTTTCTAATCAACGTGCTTGCTTTTCTCTCGATGTCCTAAGTTTTGTCTTAGCCGCCCTTATCGAGTTTTCAAATCAGCGGACTATTCTTTTTTGTGTTTTGAAAAGAGGCCCTAATTTTTGCTCAACTAGCAGAGTACTAATTGATAGGCTAATTACTTTTTGTACTGCTTTTTACATAATTTATTACTTTTTCCTAGACGTGATATCGTTTGAGCCTATCTTAGTGGATTCATGACTTTAACAGCTTATTCGTTCAGCATTTTCTGATTAATTTGTTGGCCGCTCTTGCCGCTATGTTGGCTTAAGGTATACACGGTGATGAGCGATGATGCTTGATATTCGCCTTTTCAATTATTCTACTTGATTTCTTAGCAGCCAAGTAGGGAAGGAGTGATTTATTGGGGATGGAAGGCTTCAGAACCTAAATCAAACATAGCTTAATTCCATCGAACGCAAACAGGAATTGTCTATTGGTACTCCTTCAATAGTGTGATGATCGGCCCATAAATGGTGATGAGCTACGTGATGAATTCGATGACACATTGAAATGTTTGACTCCTTCTTTGTATCTTTGGCACTGGCGTCATGTTGGCCAACCTATCTGGTGTTTAACTACTTTGGGGAACTTAGCTTTGATTTGCTTTATTGCCTCTATCTTGATTCTTCTGGCCCATTTTAGTCTCAATTGTGTCATCTTCTGTTTAACTGACTTAGTGGTCAGTGGAGATTTTGTATTTGACGATCTTTCTGTTGACCTCTAGCATGTCTTCATAGGACCAGGGCAAAGCTATCACGTGTTGTCTAAGTACCTTTGTTATCTCTCATTTTTCATCAAGAGTCAAATCATTTGATATTGTTATAGGGGATTCATTAATACCCAAATTAATTTCATGTGATGATGTGTCATGCATGTTAAAAACATTATGCTCATGTTCACAAGAATGTGTGATGTCATCCAAAAGGATATCAAGCTAGCAAGCAAAATTCGAAGCATTCGAAGATTCAAAAGCCTCATTGGCAAAGTTGGTTAACATAAAAGAGTTTAAAATACTAATTATTACATTATTAGCATCCTCATCCTCCAAATGCGAAGGGTTTTCTTTCCTAATTATCACTTTTTCGTATTAGTAATAATTGGTTGGTTTCCCCATGGGTGTGTCTACAGATTTAATCCACTCAAGCTTCTTAGCTTTCTCGAAAACCTCATTGTAAGAAGTGAAAGTGTTGGTCCTGAGCCTCTATCGGTAAACTGGCAATGCCCCGGCCAATAGCTTTACAATCATCTCAGATAGACTAAGCTTATCCTTGAGTAACATTTGGGTTGCCATCCACCTGTTGTAGTAGGGTTTGAACAATTCCTTGGGTCTTTACTTGACTGCCTCGAGATGTTATATGGTGGTTTTTATTTTAGAATTGAAGCCATACTGTGCTATTAGGGCCTCTAAGAGGTGCTTCCAATCATGAGCTATTTCCAAAGGCAGGTTGTTATACCATTCATTGCCTGACCCTCCTAGTGTAACAATAAAGAGCTTAGCCAGCATCTTGTCACCTATCCTTATAGCTCTCATCACAGTCTGATAGTTGACCAAATGTGATCGGGGATCTCTTTCTCCCTCATACTTCTCTAATTTCGGCATTACAAAGTTTTCGAGAAGCCACTCCTCATCATGTTCTACCAGAGGGACGTGGTAGTGTTTTCTTGGAAATTCTGAAGTTGGCTAGCGTGTGTAGCAAAAAAATGCTTCCATAATTCTGCTATGTTGGGAAGTAGATACTGGGGGACTATCCCATCAGTCCCTTGCTGAAAATTGAAATGAGGAGGAGTGAACATTGTGGTCCTTTGGCTAAACTACCCCTGGGGGATCGTGGTGCCTCTAGGAGTGACCATAAAGTTGGGAGTAAACGGTGCCTAGGCCATGGTTGGATATTGAGGTGGTCGGACCATGAAATTCATGCTTATGTTGAAGGAGGATAGGGCACTTGGATTTTGAGGGACTGCTAGTTGTGAGGCAAAGCTCTGACATGGTGGAATGAAACTAGATGAAGGTCTAGCTTTTCTTGTAGATGAAGTTGAGTTATGCCAATCTGGATGAAATGGACTTGAATCGACCAATTATTGACCAACTTGCCCCTGATTAAATGGACTCTGGGATTGAGCAACCCGGAAGGTATTAGCTTTCCTCAACCCTGAATGATCATTACCCCCATAAGTCTGACTTGTCTGAAACTAACCGAATAGTCCTAGACCTTGACTAAATTGATTCGATGCTTGGGATAGCGCTAACCCCATTTGGTCATGGTGATATTGGGGTTGCGAGATTCCTACGCCAAATTGGGAAGTAGTGGCATGATTCTCAACTGGGTAACTTGATGATAGGTTAGTATCTGAAGTACGGTTCTTTGGCTGATGTGGACGAAGGTGTAACTGCAGCGCTTGAGCAAATTGATCACTGTAGAGAATGGATATTAGGGTGTTGGCCATTTCTGAGCAGGTGTTTGATGAGATTTGTTAGACAATTAACACCTCGTGTGAAATCTGTTCGTCTGTCCCATAACCACCTCGAGGATCCGTCATTCCGAAACTTTGACCTGAACTAAAGACCGATCTCCGATTCGAACCAAAATCTGAACTTAAACCAGAACCCAAATCTGAACTCAAGTCTTTGCTAGAATCAGTGTGTGGAATACCCTTTGATGGAAAGTTCTCCAGGCAAGCCACGATGGGGGAAATCTGGACGAGGTGGGAAGTCTGCCTCTTCCAGCCCTTAGCTGAAGCAAAGGCAATTGAACAACTTCATCGGTTATGAAATGCATGTTTGACATACTTGATGTTGATGTGCGAGAAGCATATACATGGCTACATCACAAAGGGTTAATATGCCGTGATGCGATAAAATTCATGTTTGTCAATCCATTTGAAACAAACAGGTTTAGTCATTAGTAATAAAGACGTAACTCAAATGATAACAAGACCCGACCCGTGTGGTGAGGGCTTGAGGTTAAGGTGACATCTATGTGATGTCGAGGGTCGTGTTTGTTAATCCATTTAGAACAAACAGGTCGATTACCATAATACCCGTGTGGTAGTAGGCTCATGGTTGAGGTATGACTCTTATTTTCTAATCCAACAGGTTGACATCCGTAATACCTCATGTGGTAATAGACTTGGTTTTAAAGTCGACTTATGTTTGCCAATCCATTTGGAACAAACAGGTTGATTGCCATAATACCTGTGTGGTAAAAGGCTGAGGTTATGGTTGGTGTTTGCCAATCCGCTTGGAACAAACAAGTTGATAGCCATAATACCCGTGTGGTAATAGGCTTGGTTTAAAGTGTGATTTATGTTTAACAATCTATTTGGAACAAAAAGGTTGATTGCCATAATACCTATGTGGTGAAAGGCTGAGGTTATGATTTGTGTTTGCCAATCCTCTTGGAACAAACAAGTTGATTGCCAGAAATACCCGTGTGGTAATAGACTTGGTTTAAAGTGTGACTTATGTTTGCCAATCCATTTAGAATAAACAGGTTGATTACTGTAATACCCGTGTGGTAAAAGGCTGGGCTTTTTGAGAATTCACAATTATGGTTCTTTCTCATGTCGTGAGGTGGCTTTGTTCATCTTTCACACAATTGTGTGAGTACGGGTATATAGTGCATTGTACCGTATGACTCTTAGTATAGTGGGTTTGTTTCCTCGAATGGGTAGAGGTTCGGGTGCCAAGCGGGCACCGCTATACTTTGTGAATTTGTGATCCTAATTAATCATAGGTCACGTTGTCTTAGCATATTGTCTAGACCTAGGTGTGTGGTATTAGTATGTCCTCGGGTTTGTGGTGGCATGGTGACCATATCATAAATGAGTGTGTGTATAATTGTGTCTACATAAGAGATTGTGGTTAGCATGATGCTATATACGATGTATGATAAAAGGGAAGCGGTAAACACATAGCACATAGCATGCGATGCACTTCCTCCGACCTTATATCCCCTCGCGTAAGGGTTAAGCTTCTAAATCTAATCTTGGGTCATCTATATACCATGAGGTATTAAGGAGCGAACCTGCATAAGAGATGCATTTGTTTTGGTAAACCTAAGGGAAGTGTCCACCGTTTCCTTATATGAGTTCAGTTATGGGCTATTGATGTAGAAGGTTCTTATTGCACTATGATACACTCCAAGCCTCTCCCCAAATAGGTGCGAACAAGGGAGGTACATGCGATATGGCAACAAGTGATCCACCCGGTAAGTATCTTTGTTCGCCATGGGGTCGCAAATGATACTTTCACAAGCTTCACGGTAAATGGGGCATCCTAATCTTATAGGCTAAGCCATCTAATGCATATGAATTTGTTCGAAACATTGTAAGTGTGGATTTAACTCATTTAACAACTTTTCAATACTCATCCAAAATCTTTTAAACTTTTAAGTTTATGAAAAAGATATCCCCAGCAGAGTCACTATTATCGGCGAACGACATTTCAGACTCGCGCGGACGTCGGCCCCTTGAGATGGGGTGTGGGGTTTTTCGAAAAGGAGTATGCTTCGAAGGATGCGTAGCTCGAATAAAATGTTATTTGAAAATGTGAGTTTTAAGCTTAATAAACTCGAGATCAAGATCTCTAGCCTATGGTACTCAGAGTCGCCACCTGGATAAGCTCTTCTGGGAAAATTTGGTATAGCCTAGATCCGTTAAGCCTAAGCGGTACCAGAGTTCAGAGATTCAGGTCCAGAATGAGTTACCTGTTTCATCATCATTTTAGTTAACATTATTCCCATTTGGAAACCACACTTATGATATTTCGATTCAATCTAGCTATTTTCGGCTTATGTCTTTGATTATTTAGCGAGCATGTAGAAAGCGAAAAATAAAGTGCGAGAAAGTAAACACGTAGGAAAGTAAATGTGCCTAATCTACGGGATTAATTACATATTGAGATGGGGGATTTAAAAATCGCCTAAATATATCGATATCTAACAAATATTACATTTGATAAATTCAATAAATGAAGAAAATTAAACCCTAACATACATCTATCCTAAACTACCTGCATCCACAAAGGTTAGCACAGGGGATATTACACCACACAAATATGTACCAAGTGTACCACGTATGCTTGATTTGGATTTTGGCAAGATCTGCATGGTCAAGGCAAAAACAACGGAGATTTCAAAGTTCTTATTTCGTGAAAATTGTTCATTTTTATTTTCAACTATGTTGATCATTTTTATTAGTGAAAATGCCGCATGTTATATTGTTAGGTCGGTTATGCTGGAGCTTGAGTTCCCTTCATGTGGGTGACTTAAAACAACATTTAGAAACATAAATCTAGTCCGAACATGCATAACATAGCCATTGTTTGGGTTAACAACGGTACCGATGTCATCCATATCGTTACTGACTTCCCTGTGAAGGGCGATATCGATATGAATGGCCCGAAGCTCTTCCATTGCTACTCTAAACCTTAATCAACATATTAATACATTAATAAATCATATATAAATCCTAAATAATTACAATTTAGAGGTTTGTTACCCCCAATGATGCATTTCCAAACTCCGAAGGCTCTTAGCTTTCTAGGCTTAAACGATTCAAAATGGAGAAAAACGAAGCGAAACTGAATTCTTCCAAAGGCAATGTCATTAATGACATTAGGCCATGTTGTTAATGACATTAGGTCATGTTATTCGAGGTTCCAGACCTGCAGAAAACACACAGAAACAGCACAACGAAAATCTGAAACTTCAAACGATCATAACTTTTGCTATACTTAACCGATTTAGATGATCTTTATCATTCCGGAAAGCTCAAGATGTTTAGAATATGTTTATGTAAAAACAATACTCAAAAATATTTGAAATCATACTGAAATTTCCGGAAAATAGATCGGTGGACTAGAACGGAAATAACCGAAAAGAAAATGAAACTTCAAAAAGAAAAGCATATAAATGTAAGCACAAACTCTAGGAACTCATAGGGTTACCCTGTATTCATGAATCCACTTTCTTTAAGGTCCATGAAGTCCCCCGGGAAGCTCTCCTTATTTCTTTTTGATTGGATTTGGTGATTTACCAAAAATCTTTGGAAGGGATCTATTCCTTGCCAAAGTAGATGTTTCAGAAGGTATAGTAACCTTCAAGTGAGTGATAAAGATTTTGTACACTCTTCATTAAAGACTAAACCTCAAGCATTGCCTAAGTGATCTCTAAACCTCAAGTTTGCTTAAATGATCTCTACACCTCAAGCTTTGCTTAAAGGATAAACTAAACCTCAAATTTGCTTAAGAGATGAACAAGTGGACCCTTGTGACCCAAGTTCATGCCCTTTTCATGAACTTAATCTAACTAACCCAAAACTTTAAGTTGTTGGATGTTTAAAGACTAAACTTAATGCCAAAAACTCAAACTTGCTCAAGAACATTTTGAACTCTCACTTGCACCTTTTGCATAAAAATTTCAGCTCTCTTTTATCCCTTTTTTTCTGCTAAATGTGAGCTCCTCCCCCTTTTGTGTCTGGAACTCAGTTCTCTTAAAGAGAGATCCCCCTTCAATCCAAAAAAGAAGTCAATGTAGAATTTTTCTTTTTTCCTTTTTTTCAACTTATTTCTCAATCCCTATGCAAATGTTGGGATTCAGAAGTCTTAGGTAAGGTGTGGCAGTTGTATTTTAAAGATAAAATCTGAGCAAGTGGGAAAGATTTGATTTTTTTGGCTGAAAAAGTCCACAATTGCGATGTAGTTAACGACATTGCTTCTTTGCCTTGGGCTTTTTGTGTTGAAATTGCCTAAAAAAAGGTTAAGGCTCAAAGAAACAAAGCAAGCTTCCTTCGGATGAATTCAAGACCCTGTAAAAAGTGAAAAACTAGCAAGGGAAAAATAATTTATAGCTTCATCATTGAACTCTTGAGTCGAGGTGAAATCCCATGCTCACAATCACGTAGTGACTAATCGAAAATTGGAGCTCCTCCACCTGGATCTTTTAGGCCAAGTTCAGCCAATGAGCATGGTTGGTAAAAGATTTTCGTTGGTGGTTGTGGATGACTTCATGAGATTCACTTGGGTAGTTTTATTGAGTAGGAAAGACGAAACATATGAATCTTTTATCAAGCTTAGTATTCGGATAATGAATGAAATAGGATATAAATTTAGTAGAATCCAAAGTGATCATGAATGTGAATTCGAGAATTTCCATTTCAAAGAATTCTGTTCAACGCATGGTATTGACCACAACTTCTCTTCTCCTTATACACCTCAACAAGATGGGGGTATAGAAAGGAAGAATAGAACCATAGTTGAAATGGCTCGATCCGTGCTGAGTGATAACAATCTACCAAAGTACTTTTGGGGAGAAGCTGTTAACACGGCCTATTATATCTTGAATCGGGTTCTAATTCGCCCAATTCTTGAGAAGACACCCTATGAACTTTGATGAAGGTGCAAGCCAAGGATTCGTCATCTCAAATCATTTGGTTGTAGGTGCTTTATTCTTAACACCAAGGAGCAATTAGGTAAGTTTGATTCTAAGTTTGATGAAGATATCTTTCTAGGATACTCAATTAACAGCAGAGCATATAGAATATATGTAAATAGAACTAACCTATTAGAGGAGTCTATGCATGTAGATTTTGATGAAACTAACAATGCAGATAGATGTCCATTTGATGAAGATAAAGGAGTACCCCAGCAAGCAGATCCACTCAGTATGCCACTCTCTAAGCTGACCAACCCAGCATAAGAACCTGAAGCTAAGGAAGCTAAAGATGATGAGGATCTTTCTTTCAACTTCAACGATGGCGAAGATCAACCTCCACCTCAGCATCTAATTATAGATCCTTAAGCAGTTGATCTGAGTCTTCCAAGAGAGATTAGAGTTCATTGCAACCATTCGCTAGACAGCATAGTTGATGATGTTTATAATCTAATGATGATGAGAGGTCAGCTCAACAGGATGATGAGTCATCCAGCTTTCATATCTTTGATCGAACCTAAGAAGTTTGAAGATGTAGAAGGAGATGATTATTGGATGATCGCAATGCAAGAGGAGCTGGATCAGTTCAAGCGCAATGATGTTTGGGATCTAGTTTCAAAGCTGAAGGGAAATCAATTATTGGAACAAAATGGGTTTTCAAGAACAAGCTTGATGAAGATGGCTCTGTTGTTAGGAATAAAGCTAGGCTTGTTGTGCAAGGCTACAATCAGCAAGAAGGAATTGTTTATAATGAAACTTATGCTCCTGTAGCCAGGCTAGAAACAATTTGAATCCTATGTGCTTTTGCATCTCATATGAACTTCAAGTTATTTTAAATGGATGTTAAGAGGGCATTCCTAAATGGGTTCATTCAAGAAGAAGTCTATGTTAGCTAGCCTCCAAGCTTTGAATTTCCGAAGAATCCTGAGCATGTCTTCAAACTGAAGAAAGCTATCTATAGATTGAAGTAGGCTCCTAGAGTTTGGTATGAGTGGTTGACAAATTTCTTGATCAGTAAAGGCTATGAAAGAGAAAAAGTAGATACGACTCTGTTTATCAGGCGAAAGAAGGAAGATGTGTTGATAATCTAAATATATGTTGATGATATCATATTTGGAGTAACCGATGAGAAGCTATGCAAGGAATTCAACAAGTAGATGAAGAGCGAGTTCAAAATGTCTATGATGGGAGAGCTCAATTTCTTTCTTGATTTTTAAATCAAGCAAACTGAAGATGAAATTTTCATCAGTTAGGCCAAGTATGCCAGAGAAGTCCTGAAGAAATTTGATATGGAACATTCGAAGCCAATGTCCACTCCCATGGCCACCGGTACTATCCTGAGTAAAGATGAAGCTGGAAAACCTATGGATAGCAAGTTCTATAGAGGAATAATTGGTTCTCTTCTTTATCTCACAACTAGTAGGCCAGATATACAGTACGTTGTGTGCTACTGTGCTTGTGATCAAGCTGATTCTAGGGAATCTCACTTAGCTATTGTTAAGAGGATTCTCAAGTACTTGCAAGGTTCAATTGAAGTAGGTCTGTGGTATCCCAGCAGCTCAGATTTCACTCCTAGGGGATTCACATATGCTAATTATGGAAGATATAAGCTCGACAAGAAAAATACAACAGGAGAATGTTATTTCCTTGGAGAGTGTCTTGTCTCATGGTATAGTAAGAACAAACTTCTTTTGCACTGAGTATAGTTAAAGCTTAGTACATGGTAGTAGGAAGTTATGTAGCACAACTGTTATGGATTAAAAAACAATTGGAAGATTATGGTATAAAGTCAAACTGTCTAGAAGTTATATGTGATAACAAGAGTGCAATTGATCTATCCAAGAATCTAGTTCAACAAGGTAGGATGAAGCATGTCAACATTAGACATCACTTCATTAGGGATCATGTTCTACGAGGAGATGTCAAGCTAGAGTATATTCCTTTTGAGGAACATCACGCTGACATGTTCACCAAGCCATTGCCAAAGGAGCAGTTCTATGTATTGAGGTAGTTAATTGGTATGGCTAATCCACGTTGAAGAAGAAGAAAGAAGCTGAAATTCTCAAAATTTTGGCTAAGTGTTGGAGATCAAGCCTTGGGAAGACACATGAATAACACCGTCAATATTTTAATGTAATGATATGAGGAACAGTTTCGCGGTTAATATTCAAATTTTCATGTTTTCAAAAAGACGTGTGTTTGAATAGGAACCATTTTTATCTAAACTCACTCTTTTACTAAGGCTTGTGATATTATGCAAATCTCAGCTTTTATTTCCATTTTGAGCTGTGGTAGCACCACGTGCCTTTGAGAGATCATGAGGTCTATAAAAGGTGAACTGTTGAAGAGAGAAGGATTACTTACTTTTTGAAATCCAAAGCATTCGAACCCTAAATCCCTAATTCTTCTCTTCCTTCAATCCTTTCTTTCAATCCTCTCAAATGGTGACTAACCACACAATTTTTAGATTCAAGAGCACTACAACCATGAAGATTGTAGTTAACGCTGAGGGGAAGACCGAAAAACTCACTTTGTAAAAGGGAACCTTCTTCACCAGAGTAGAATGGGCTAATAACCTAGATTTTGGTTTAGTTTATGAAGTGGACTATGAAGGGTTGCTGTTCGCCACTTTTCTACTGATAAGTTTAATAGTTTGTTCACAAGATTCGGCTATATATCAATGGTGCCAAAAACTTATTCATGAAAAATATAGGTGTTGTTAGTACCTCTTATCAAATAGAAAATTGATGATAATTGCAAGTATACAGTTGCAATCTAGTTTTTAAAGATATCGATCCCACAGGGAAGGACTAGTTCTAAAAATCGAAAAGGAAGATAAAATAAAGAAAATAAAATATATTAAAGTAAAGGTTAGGAAAGAAGGATTAGAATGAAAAATGAGTAAATATAGGTATGAAAGATTAGAGAACCTAAATA
>CATIWQ010172189.1:0-14834 GCA_949673415.1 Euphorbia schlechtendalii | reverse complement strand
TGTGATCACTTAAGAAATAAGCAACTTATCCCGGACCCGAATCTCTGTGTCTTGGTGGGCCGTCCCCCGGACGTTAAGCCTCACAGGACTCTAATTCCTGGAAAGAGCTAATCCAAGTGGCGACTCCACACTAAGAGACGGAGGATTCGGGGTCGAACCGATCTTAAACATTTTTTGCCTTTTTCTCTTTCGAACCTCTTTCCTCGGTCCCAGACCCGGTGTTTTTTTCTTTTTTTACAAACACCCCGGTGGACCGCGCCTATGAAATCGTGCGCTCTCGGCCCACCACTCCGTGTCGCCCACTCACAGTGGCGACTCCGCTGGGGATTTTTTTTTCTAAAGCTTGTTTTTTAAAAGGTTTTAGATTTTGGATAAGTGCCAAAAATTATTGATCACATCATTCCGTTTTCTCTTAATTATTACATATTCATAATAAAGCATTGCAATAGAAGGGATTAACCCATAAGTCTAAGGTACCCTTATTACAGCGAAGCTTTCTCTTATACTAATCTGCCTCCCTAAGAAAAGATAGTACTTGAGCGAGTGGAGCACTCTTTGCTATATCGCATGTACCCCCCTCGTTAGAGGCTTGGAGTGTATTTTAGCGCAACAAGAACCTTCTACATTAGCAACCCATTTACAAACCTCATGTAAATAACCCATAGGCATTTTCCCTAGGGTGTTACCCAAACACGCTTTCATGCATTATATTTTCCTTCAGGTGCGCTCCTTAGTATCTTCATGATCCTAAGATGAACCAAACTTAGGATAGAGACTAGCCAAAAACCCTACACGCGGGAGTTGTTGGAAGATATGATGTTGCATGTGCTACTTGTATACTACTTTCAATTTTGTACAAATGTCATACTAACCACGAATTTTTGTGCAGACACTAGAACGCACACACTCATGATATTGAATATACATATCACGATACCACACCAATACCACATATACTTAGGCATAGTTGACACACTATGGACCGTGTCACCCTAGGACAAGATAAAACCACTTAGGAACATCACTTACCCTTTTCAGCAAGATGTCCACTTGACATCCCGCTAGTAGCTTGTACATGGTAAACATACCTTCCTATTACTGCGTGATGTCCGCTTAACATCCGATACTTGGCCCGCGAGGGGCAATAACCTTTCCACCACATTACCCATTAGATATCCACCCAAAATCCAACTCACGGCCCTTACAGAGCAATTATACCAACGGGGTAAATACCTACCCAAAACCAGTTTCCCACATTAAAGGATATCCCAGTCAAAATCCTAACCTAAAACCCACATGGAACGAACTTACTTACCTTACCAAATCGCCAAGGGTATACGCCTCATACCCGAATCATTCGCCCACACTAGGTAATAATTCATGTATCACCACATACCCTCAAATAGTGATGACCACATAGGTATCCAAAAACCCGCCCTAATCGGGCAAATAACCAAATCATTCTTTAGATAGCCACACACGGTAGTTGTCTTCATTTCATTAGGGTACATCACAATTTAACCTCATCATTCCATAAGACCTAGTCATAGGACGAAACCTCAAACCATTGACCTATTACCACATAGGTAACTTAGTCAGCTCACTCACATCACATCTCAAATCCAACCCCTATTGTTGGATTTTCTTCCCCACATGTTTTCATTTTTACCTAACGACTAACCTGTTTGTTTCAAATGGATTGACATACATGTTATTTCACATCATGGCATGTTAACCCCTTGTGAATGCAGCCATAACATTAAAAATCTCATGCATTACCCATCATGCACGGTCTAATATTCTGCTCGTGTATCAAAATGAGTTTGGAGAAGGCCTGCTCGACGCCTAGTCCGTGTTTCTCCAATTGTGGCCAATCTGGAGGGGGTTCCATACACTGACTCAAGTGAGGACTCAGGTTCAGACTCAGATTCGGTTCAACACATGTCAATCATGACCAGTCCACAAGGAGAAGGTGCAAGAGAGGATCGCCCCGTCCTTTTGGGATAAAGTTCTCAGAAATCGTCGGTGAGCGCCGAGATTGCAGCTGCCATAAACGCCTTTGCCAACAACGAACAGCTAGCTACGCTCATTCGCCAACATGTCGGGAGGACCTAGAATGCAATGTCTAGCCCGGAGGTCACCCTCAACAACATCAATCCAATAAGGGGACCTCCAACCTCACACATGGTTCCCCCAAATACCTTTTAACAGTTTGGGGTAGGACAAAGTCAACTGAACCAGAGTCCATTCTTCCCTGGATAAACTATCCAGCCCGTATTCGTACCAGGGCCTTTCTACCAAGGAGTGACCCAACAACCTATTCCCAACTAGAGTACGTCTGTCACCTCACAGTTCCAAGAACCTCAACTGCCCCACCTTGCGGCATATCCCTTGGGGCAGTATGGCTCTTATCCAAGTACAGGAGATGCCACCCTTCAACAACCAGGAATGGCGGAACTATGGTAACAGTTCTTGGCCATTTACGGTGGCCACCTAAGGAACACATACCCTACACAACAGACGATGGGAGAAGAGGATAGCTTACCCCCAAACTTCGCAATGCTGCAGTTTGAGAAGTACGTAGGATCTGGTGACCCGCGCACTCACTTGACGCATTATCAGACAATGATGAGTGCATTAAGGGTCAGCGACCGAATGATGGCTAAGCTCTTCGTCGTCACCTTAGGCCACCCAGTCAACGAATGGTACAACCACCTTCCGCTGGACATAGCTACCAATTGGAGTAGCCTCGCTCAAGCTATGCTAGAGCATTATGGTTTCAACTCTCAGATGGAAATCACAATACAACATTTGGAGGTTATAAGGCAAAGGCAGGGTGAGAACTTCAAATCCTACTATACGCGTTGGATGGCTGCACAAGTCAGGCTATAGATTCGTTTGACCCTGCCGGAGATGATAACAAAGCTGTTGGACGACGCACTACCACCATACAGGAACAAATTCGGGTCTGACAGCTTCTCGAGCTATCAAGAAGTGTTTGAGAAGGCAGAGAGGATGGAACACTTCGAATCCATGGACACTAATAGGAGGCACTAACCCGTGATGAATAATTATGTAATATTTAGCTTTTAGCTACTTTGCCCGCGTGGCATTTGAATAAATTGAACATTATTTATTTGCTTGATATTCAATCAATGACGCATTCTCATAAACATATTCATAATGTTTTTAGCACGTGTGACACATCATTTTATGAAATTAATTTGGGTATAAATGGATTCCCCACAATAAGTTCAAATGATTTGACTCTTGAGAGAAAGTGAGAGATAAATACATGTACTTAGACAACATGTGATAGCAATTGCCTCATCATACAATGACAAAAGATCAATGGAAAGATCTCCAAGTACGAAACATCCACTAACTCAATCAAGAGGATGAAGCATACAAAGATCAAAGCCTCATCATACAATGATGAAAGATCAATGGAAAGATCTCCAAGCACGAAACGTCCACTAACTCAACCAAGAGAACGAGCACGCAAAGATCAAAAGGATCGGAGCCAATATAAAGCCAAAATGTCTACCCAGCAAGTTGGGACCAAACAACTGATGCAACATCACCAAGAAGGAGTCAAATGGTGGAACACATCAACAACTTCATCACAACCATTCGCAAGACCGAACAACCGGTGCAACATCACAAAGAAGGGGTCAGATCATTGAACACGTCAACAACTCCACCACCACCATTCATGAGATCGAACAACTGGCATAATGTCACAAGAAGGAGACAGATTATTGAACATGTCCACCACAATTCATGGAACAATCAAGCAAAGGCCAAAGAAAACTGAATCTCCCCTAAAGGATCGTACAAAGGTCAATACTAAAGATAAAAAGGAGCCAAATTGTTGAACACGTCAACAACTTCTTCACACAACTCGCTACTATTTGTAGGGCAATCATCATGCCATCAGAGGAAACACCAATCATCAAGACTCATCATCACATACACCTCAAGCCAGCAAAGTGGCGTGAGCACCAACCAATCGACCAGAGATGCTAAACAAGACAACAAATGAAGTCGTGGACATGGACAGTGACTGATCTGCCAAATCAAACAAATCTTACACAATTGCTATCACGCATAGGCGAAAGAAATAAATCTCTGAAAAGTAGTATGAATGACAAAATAAATAAAGTTGTAATTAGCCTGTCAATTAACACTCGGTTAGTTGAGCAAAAATTAGGGCTTCTTTTCAAAACACAAAAAGAATAGTTCGCTGAGGTGAAAACCCGGAAAGGGCGGCTCAGGCAAAATTTAGGACATCGAGAGAACCACATTAATTAGAAAACCTGAAAAGGCTAATTAATGGAAGGATTCAAATCATTTGAAACATTTATACTCCTATTAAGTTCATCAATGAATTGTCATTTTTGTTGAATCTTTATGCATATGTTTATCGTGATTGCTTGCATGCCAATGGTAGAATGTTGCGAGTAAACATAAAAAAAAGAATGAAAATGAAAATAAAGAAAAATAAGTCTGCTGGATTGAAAACCTGAAAGGGCGGTCCAGGTAAAAATTAAGATGAGGTTCGATAGATTGAAAACCCGCAAGGGTGATCTATGTAGAAATTAGAACCGATATCAAATTCATCATCTCCTCCTCGGAATGGTACGAAACATCATATACCTTCAACACTTCAGACAAATGGCTTCCAAGCGATCATCATTGACACAACGCGGGATCAACGATTCATCCGGACTTTCCTCAAATCAGATCCAAGCTATGAACTAGAATCTGATTCAACGAACCCATGGTCATCGCTTTGAGGGAGTCGTCCATGGAATCCCTAATAAAACAAGTCATAGGGGCAACCATGCACTAACACGAGAGAAGGCTCTTTAACGAACGAAGCCCACAACACCTACAACAGATGAACATACATCATATGATAAAAACATGCATACATAACATTTGCATCATGTCATTTACAGGTAAAGACGATGCCTCCACCTCCACATGAGGAACCTACAAGCAAGACGATGGCCCACTCAAGCCTAAAGTCAACATTGCAACAAAAGCCTCCTACAACGGAGCGGTTCTCAGGACATCCTTGAATTTCTATTAAACTTATTTATTCCTCATGTTTTAATTGAAGGGGCAAAAATTTTTGCTTCGCATAAACTCAATCAAATAATTAAAACATTCATCATAAAATGTATTAACATTACCTTTTCTCTAATTTGTTACAGGAAGTAGGTCAAAAGATAACCGAAGAAGGAAACGGTTATCTCGATGGCTAAAGAATGAAACAGTCTCAACCGAAGAATGAAATGGTTACCAACCACAACAGGGATGCCGAAGAAAGAAACGGTCGACCCTCCCACAAGGGGTATCGAACACCTAAGGGATTCTGAAGAAGGAGACAGATAACCCTATGAAGACACAAAGCTAGAAAGGAAGGCCTATGTCATCACCAATTGGGAATAAGAAGTCGCCAGCTACACCTGTCAGGTATATTCTCAATCCCTCTGCTCTTTTCGTGTGATAATACTGGTTATGCAACCAGCAATTATCACACGAGGGGTAGCTGTGAGCACGGGATTTTGTACCAGCTCGCGCATTCAATGATGATGGCTTTTCGGGATTTTTATCCTTGAATCACACGATTTTCGACCGTCCGATGATCTTCATTTGGGAGTCTTCCTCGTCTCTGAATTTAAAAGGACTTTAATTCAGAAAATTAACTAAAAAATATAAAAATACATAAAAAGTTCAGAAATCACCGAAAACCGGATCCAGAGCCTGCCTCGCCGATATCTGGTGAGGCACGGCTCGCCAGAGACCAGGCGAACCACGACAGGGGCCTGGCGAGGTACGCCAGCAGTTTGGCGAACCTCGCCAGACTCTAGCAAGCCTCGCCAGCAGTCTGGCGAACCTCGCCAGGGTTCCGGCACTGGCGAGCTCGCCAGCGACTTGGCGAGCTTCGCCAGGTTCGCTGGTAAGGCTTGCCTTGGCGAGACAAGCCTCGCCACTCACCAGCCTCGCCAAAAAGGGCTGGCGAGCTCGCCAGCCTCTCTGGCAAGCTCGCCAGCCTCTCTAGCGAGCTAGCCAGACTTTTTCCTATTTTGGATTTTTTCGGGACTTTTTTCTATAAATAGTCGAGACTTTTTCAGTAAACGGGGCTGGAAAATTCAGAGAGAAAAATCCTCTCTTTCGGATAAAAAAATATACAAACAATATTTCTTACTTTCTTCTAATTTTTTTTTCTCTGATCCAAAACACTTTTGGATCCCAAATTTCTTCATCTTTTACTCAAATTTCTTCATCTTTTTATAAAATTTTTTCATCTTTTCTTCTTAAATCCTCAGATATTATCGGGCCTAAAATAAATTTAGAATCCGAGTCTGATTATCTTTTGGATAAATAAACATATTATTTTCTAACATAACCATTATTTTCACAATCAAATCAATAACTACAAAAACAAACGAGGAACACTCCCGGGAATCAAACGGACACGTCGAAGTGGATTCACGCCAAAAGGGTAAAGCCTCTGAGTTCCTAGAGCTGCAAATTCCATGTTCATCTTCTTTTCTTTTTAATCTTTATTTTTGACCTAGGAATTATTTTTATTCCTTGTTATTGTAAATAATGTTGTAATTCTCCTTCTTCTTTTATTTCTTTTTAATTTTTGTATTAGAATACCCCCACGAAGGGAATAAGATATATTCCCGGTTAACAGACCTCACCTTTTGCCATGCGATCATTTTCACTAACAAAATTGATCAACATACGTATAAATAAAAATGAACTATTTTTATTTAAATTAACAACTTTAAAATCTTCGATATTTTAATTAGGCCACGCGGGCCTCGCTAAAATCAAATCAAATATACGTGATATATCCCCTGTATTAACCTTTGTGGATGCAGATTAGATGTATGTTTAGGCTTTTATTTTTTCCTTCGGGTATTGCACATATTTTCAAGGAAATGTAATTAATAGGGTAGCGGATGGTTGCATCCCCCGATTTTTTAAGCCTTGTAATTTTATTTTCCGCATTTACTTTCCGTATTTAATTACAATTTTGTGGATGGTTTATTTTTCCGCTTTGTGAATGATTTATTATTTCGCAATACGTGAAACATGCATTTAAAATCAAAAATGACCTAAGTGCGAATATGCACAAATAAAAGAAAACGGTTTTCTGTAGAGGTAATATATTATGATCACTTAAGAAATAAGAAACTTATCCCAGACCCGAATCTCTGTGTCTTGGTGGGCCGTCCCCCGGATGTTAAGCCTCACAGGACTCTAATTCTTGGAAAGAGCTAATCCAAGTGGCGACTCCACGCTAAGAGATAGCGGATTCGGGTTCGAACTGATCTTAAACATTTTTTGCCTTTTTCTCTTTCAAACCTCTTTCCCGGGTCCCAGACCCGGTGTTTTCTTCTTCTTTTTTTACAAACACCCCGGTGGACCGTGCCTATGAAATCACGCGCTCTCGGCCCACTGCTCCGTGTCGCCCGCTCATAGAAATCTTTCACCAATGGACACAACTCTTCCTTTGGATAGACGCAACCCTTCGAACTCTATAAATAGGGCTCCAAACCTTACAAATTTTATGCACCACCAGAGAGGAGAACATTATAGTGCAATTATAGAGAAATATAGTGTGTGTATAGATAGAGAGTTCACTACATTCATAAGTGTTATTGAAAAAATGTTTAAGTGATTCGAATCCTTGTTTCGATCACTAGATTTCTCTATATTCTCGAGCGATTGTTGTATAAGTGTACTTGCAAATCACTTGTCAATAAAAGTTTTCGTTCTTCAAAATTTGTTTGTTCGATATTCGCAAAGAATAGCATCCTAGCGGAGGTTCTGTACGGGCCGAGACTGAATTCAAAGTAGACGCAGGAATTGCGGGAATTGACGACTCCCATTAAAGAGTGGATACAGTTTGATCAACTTTAGCTTTCACTTGCATACTTTACAACTTTGCTTTGCTTTCTACTTATACTTTCTATTTCGAACTTTATGATATGTCTATGTGTCATAATGCGTATTTCATGTTAAGTCTTTTATGTTAATCAAGTTATATGCGTTGGAGTTAATTTTAAGAGTAATTTCGAGGTTAACAATATCGTGTATAATCACTAGATATGTGTTATAACGCTGTTTAGTGAGCCAACATTTTGGAATGGTAACTTGCTAAATATGGCTATGTAAGAGCAACCTGTACTAACCATAGTATTAACGTTGTCCAGGTTTATATAATTGTCTTAATTCGTTTGCACTAGGTTTAGAAAAGTCATTTTATGTGTTACTCTGAGGCGAATAATTGAAAATCTGGGTATTTAGAACCGAGTCTGTTAGATTACTTTAGTGAATTGTAACATCTTTGTTGAACCTGCATGCTTTCTCTGCTATCCTTATTTCGTACGGAAAATCTATATATTTAGTTTCTCTAATCTTTCATACCTATATTTACTCATTTTTCATTCTAATCCTTCTTTCCTAACCTTTACTTTAATATATTTTATTTTCTTTATTTTATCTTCCTTTTTTATCTTTAGAACTAGTCCTTCCCCGTGGGATCGATATCTTTTAAAACTACATTGCAACTGTATACTTGTAGTTATCATCATTTTTCTATTTGATAAGAGGTACTGACAACACCTATACTTTTTCGTGAACAAGTTTTTGGCACCATTAATATATAGTCGAATCTTGTGAAAAAACTATTAATCTTATCAGTAAAAAAGTGGCAAACAGTACGAAGATAGCCTACCCCCAAACTTCGAAATGTCGTAGTTTGAGAAGGACATAGGATATGGCGACTCGTGCGCTCACTTGACGCATTATCAAATGGTGATGAGGGCATTAAGGGTCAGTGAACGGATGATGGCTAAGCTCTTCGTCGTCACCTTGTGCCACCCATTGAATGAATGGTATAGCCACCTTCCGTTGGACATAGCCACTGATTGGAATAGCCTTGCATGGGCTATGCTGGGGCATTATGGTTTCAACTCTCAGATGGAAACCACGATGCAACATCTGGAGGCTATAAAGCAGGAGCAGGGTGAGAACTTCAAATCCTACTATGCACGCTGGATGGCCATACAGGTTAAGCTTCGGGCTCGCTTAACTCTACCAGAGATGATAACCAAACTACTGGATGGTGCACTACCATCATACAGTAATAAGTTTGGGTCAGACATCTTTTTGAGCTATCAGGAAGTGTTTGAAAATGCAGATAGGATGGAGCATTTTGAATCCATGGATACATCTGAGGGACACTAGCACCGAAAGATAATGATGTAATAAATTAGCATTTAACTACTTTGCCCATGAGGCTTTTTAACTTTTTGAATAAATTGAACTTTGTTTACTTACTTGATATCCTATCAATGACATCATGCATTCTCATAATGTTTTTAGCACCTGTGACACATCATGTTATGAAATTAATTTGGGTATAAATGGATTCCAAATAATAATTTCAAATGATTTGACTCTTGAGAGAAAGTGAGAGACAAATACATGTACTTAGACAATGCGTGACAGCAATTGCTTCATCATACAAGGATGAAAGATCAATGGAAAGATCTCCAAGCATGAAACGTCCACTGACACACGCAAAGATCAAAAGGATCGGAACTAGAATGAGGCAAAAATGTCGACCAAGCAAGTTGAGACCAAATAACTGGCGCAATGTCACAAAGAAGGAGTTAGAATGTTGAACACGACAACAACTCCATCACAACCATTCACAAGATCAAACAACCGGCTCAATTCCACAAAGAAGGAGTCAGATCATTGCACTCATTAACAACTCCATTCATAAGAATAAACAACCGGCGCAATGCCACAAAGAAGGATTCGGATCGTTGAACACGTCAACAACTCCATCACACGGATCACCAATATTCAAGGGACAATCAAATGGAAGTCAATACTAAAGATAAAAAGGAGTCAAATTGTTGAACCCATCAACAAATCTTTCACACGGCTTGCTACTATTTATGGGGCAATCATCGTAAGAAACATCTATGATCAAGACTTATCATCACAAATAACTCAAGCCAGCAAAGAAGCGCGAGCACCATCTAATCAGTCAGAAATGTTAAACAACACAACAAATGAAGTGGTGGACATAGACGGTGACCAGTCTATCAGGTCAATCAAGTCCTACACAATTACTATCACGCATAAGTGAAAGAAATAAATCGATGAAAAGCAGTACGAATAAAAAAATAAATTTGTATTTGCCCTATCAATTAACACTCGGTTAGTTGAGTAAAAATTAGGGTATATTTTCAAAAAGCAAAAAGAATAGTCCGCTGAGTTGAAAACCCGAAAAGGGTGGCTCAGGCAAAACTTAGGACATCGAGAGAACCACATTGGTTAGAAAACCTGAAAAGGCTAATCAATGGCAGGAGTTAAATTATTTGAAACATTTATACTCCTATTAAGTTCATTAATGAATTGTCATTTTTGCTGAATCTTTATGCATATGCTTATTTTGATTGCTTGCATGCCAATGGTAGAATATCGCAAGTGAAGATCCAAAAAATAAAAAAATAAAGAAAAATGAGTCTGCTGGGATGAAAACCTGAAAAGGCGGTCCAAGAAAAAATTAGGACAAAGTTCGATAATCCACAAGGGCGGTCTATGCAGAAACAAGAATCAATGTCGAATTCATCATCTCCTCCTCGAAAAGGTACGAAGGCATTATATACTTTCAACACTTCAGGCAAACGGCTTCCAAGTGATCATCGCCGACACAATGCGGGATCAACAATTTATCCAGACTCTCCTCAAGCCAGATTCAAACTATGAACTTGAATCTGATTCAATGAACCCATGGTCGTCGCTCTGAGGAAGTCATCCATGGAATCCCTAACAAGACAAACCCTAGGGGTAACCATGCACCAACACAAGAGAAGGCTCTTCAATGAACGAAGCCCACGACACCTACAATAGATAAACATACATCATATGACAAATATTATTCATGCATAAAAACATTCCATACATTACATTCGCATCATGACATTTATAGGCAAAAACGATGCCGAACCGGGGCAACACCATCCCAATAAACAAGAACCTTCACCTCCACATGAGGAACCTACAAACAAGACAATGGCCCACTCAAGCCTAAAGTCAACGTTGCAACATCACAAAAGCCTCCCAAAACAGCAAAGCAGCCATCGAGATATCCTCAAAAATCTCAAACTCAAATTTCCACGTTTATCATGGACTTGAAGAAAAATTTCTCAGAACCCTCATGTTTTAATTCTTGATTGAAGGGGCAAAAATTTATGCTTTTGGCAATCTCAATCAAGGAATTAAAACACATGTCACAAGTATCTACTAATAAAATTCCTCGTTCTTGTAGGATCCCCTTCAACTCACAAGGGACATCTATGTCAGACTTACCACAGTCGATGTATCATCAAAGGCATGGAGCACTCGGCTCTGAGGGTTACAGTCAACCCATGGTCAACTCACAAGGGGCATCCATGGCAAACATTCTACAATCCGCGTACCCTCTAGAACTTTCTACATTCCATGTCTCTTTTTAGACTTTTTATAGTCACCGGACTTTCTACAGTCCGCATTCCTTTTCAGACTTTTTACAGTCACCGAATTTTCTATAGTCTGCATTCCTTTTTAGGATTTTTACGGTCCAAATTTTCTTCAGACTTTCTACAGTCACCAAACTTACTACAGTTCAAAATCTTTCGACTTTTTACAGTCAACCGAACTTACTACAATTCAAAATCTTTCAACTTTTTACAGTCAAACGAACTTACTACAGTTCAAAATCTTTCAACTTTTTATCGTCAAATGAACTTACTACAATTCAAAATCTTTCAACTTTTTACAATCAACCGAACTTTCTACAGTTCAAAATCTTCCAACTTTTTACAGTCAAATGAACTTTCTATAGTTTAAAATCTTCTGACTTTTTACAGTTAAATGAACTTTCTACAATTCGAAAACTCTGACTTTTTACAGTCAAACGAACTTTCTACAATTCGTAAATTTCCAACTTTTACAATCAATAAACTTTCTATAGTTCGCAACTCTCTGACTTTTTACAGTCAACAAAATTTCTACAATTCGTAATCTTCTGACTTTTTATAATCAAATGAACTTTCTACAATTCACATCTTTTCTGACTTTTTACAGTAAATGAACTTTCTATAGTTCACATCTGGTCCTAACTTTTTCAATTAGCAAATTTTCTTCGTTCCACATCGTCAGTAAGCTTATCACAGCCTGCACATGAGATTCTCAACCAGCAGGACGGAGGTACACGGTCAACATTCTCTCCCCAACGGTTTTAGCTGTATCAACCAGCAGAAGGTTAACCTTCATGGGGCAATCATTGCCAAACGGGTAATTCACAAGGGGTACCAAGAGACTAATCCCTGAAAGACACCGCACCGAGATGAAAGCTTCCAGCCATCATCCCCAAAGAGTGCCAACAGTGACCGGGCAGGTATTATTTCTAAACCCCTCTGCTCTTTTAATCGTGGGACCATACCGATCTCATATCAGCAGTGATCCCACGAGGGGTAGCCTGTGAGCACGAGATTTTTACGCCTGACTCGCGAGTTCGATGATGAAGCTGTAATTCTTCCCTTGTTAGCTTTTCACATTTTACAGGGTCCTAAAATCGTTTGGGAATCATCCGCCTTGTTTCTTTAGGCTTCCTTTTCTTAAAAAAGCCCAAGCCCAAAAGAAAAGCCTAACATGGCCATGCAATGTCGTTAACAACATCGCAATATCATTAACGACATCACATCGATAGCAGAACCAGAATTGCACTTTGTGGACTTTTTCAGCCAAAAAAATCAATTTTTCCCACTTACTCGGTTTCCATCATTGAAATACAACTGCCACATCCCACTAAGGACTTTGGATCCCCAACATGTACATAGGGATGAGGGATTAAGTTGAAAAATGGAAAAGTGGAAAAATCAAACTTGGACTTCTCTTTTGGATTGAAGGGAACTCTCTCTTTAGAGAGCTGAATTCTTGCAAAGAAAGAAGGAGGAAGTTGCAGAGAAAAGGAAAAAGAGTTCTAGAAGAAGGAGCTCATATTTAGCATAAGAAAAGGGGAGCATTTATTTGAAGTGTTCTTGAGGTTCTTGAGCTAAAACTAAACTTTCACTCCGAAAACTTAGGATTTTGGGTTAGTTAGATTAAATACTTGAGGTTTAGACTTGAAAGGAGAATCTACAACATCTTTATCATTCATTTGGAGATTCCTACAACTTCTGAAACATCCACTTTGGCAAGGAACGGATCCTTTCTAGAGATTTTTGATAAATAAACAAAACCAACCAAAAAGAAATAAGGAGAGCTTTCCGGAGGACTTCATGGGCCTTAAAGAACATGGATTCATGATTACAGGGTAAGCCTCTGAGTATCTAGAGTTTGTGCTTACGTTTACATGATTTACTTTTTGAAGTTTCATCTTCTTTTCGATTTTTTTATTTTCATACACCATTCTATTTTTCAGAAAATGTAGTATGACTTCAAACCTTTTTGAGTATTTTGTTTACATAAACATACTCTACACATCTTGAGCTTTCCGGAATAATAAATATCATAAAAAATGATTAAGTATAGCGAAAGTTATGATCGTTTGAAGTTTCAAATTTTCTTTTTGCTGTTTTCTGCTATTTTCTTTGTTTTCTGCAGGTCTGGAAACTCGATGTCATTAACGACATCACCTAATTTTTTTAACAACATCACAATATCGTTAATGACATTACCTAATTTCGTTAACGACATTAACTTTGGCAGAATCCAGTTTCGCTTAGTTTTGCTCTATTTCGAATTGTTTGAGCCCGGAACGACCAACTGAAACCCTTCTAAACTTAGAAATGCATCATTGGGCATAACAAACCTCTAGATTGTAATTATTCGGGAGTTATACATGATTTATAAATGATTAACATGTTGATTAAGGTTTGGAGTAGAAACGGAAGCGCTTTGAAGCCATTCATATTGATATCGCCCGTCACATGGAAGTCGGTAATGATATGGATGACATTGTTACCATTTTTAACCCAAACGATGGCTATGTTATGCATGTTCAGCCTAGATTTATGTTGTTTTAGGTCACCCCCATGAAGGGAATAAAACGTATTCCCGGATAACAGTCCTCACTAATTTGCCATGCTGTCATTTTCACTAATAAAATTGACCAACATACGTGTAAATAAAAATGAACCATTTTTATTTTACCACAATTTTAAAGCATCGATGTTTTAATTAGGCCACACGAGCCTCACTAAAATCAAATCGAACATATGTGTCATATCTCGTGCTAACCTTTATGGATGCAGATTAGATGTATACCTAGAAATTCATTTTTCCTTCGGGTATTGCAAATATTTTACGAGAAATGTAATTAATAGATTAGGCGGGCGGTTACATCCCCCGAGGTTATGTAACCTTTAATCTTTACTTTTCCGCATTTATTTAATACTTTATGGATGGTTTACTACTTTTCGCATGTGCGTTAAATCATGCATTTCAACCTCAAAACGACTTAAGTGCGATATGCGCAATTAAGAAAATACAGTTTTCTGTAGATGTAATATAATGTGATCACTTAAGAAATAAGTAACTTATCCTGGACCCGAATCTTTGTGTCTTGGTGGGTAGTCCCTTGGACGTTAAGCCTCACTGGACTTTAATTCCTAGAAAGAGCTAATCCAGGTGGCGACTCCACACTAAGAGATGCCGGATTCAGGTTTGACTAATCTAAAAGCATTGTCGCTTTCTCAATCAACTTTTTCCAGGTCCACGACCCAGGATGAATTTATTTT
>CATIWQ010172186.1:0-11603 GCA_949673415.1 Euphorbia schlechtendalii | reverse complement strand
AGGACTCTAATTCCTGGAAAGAGCTAATCCAGGTGGCGACTCCACACTAAGAGACGGTGGATTCAGGTTCGAACCAATCTAAAATGTTTTTCACTCTCTCTTTCAACCTTTTTCCCGGGTCCTCGACCCGGTGCATCTTTTTCAGACACCCCAGTGGACCGCGCCTTTGAATCCGCGCATTCTCGACCCACCGCTCCGTGTTGTCCGCTCATAGCGGCGACTCCCCTGGGAATTTCTAAAACTTATTTTTCAAAGGTTTTAGATTTTGGATACTTGTCGAAAATTATTGATCACATTATTCCGTTTTATCTTAATTATGACATATTCATAATAACACATTGCAGTAGAAGGGATTAGCCCATAAGTCTAAGGTATCCTTATTACCGCAAAGCTTTCTCTTGTACTAATCTGCCACCATGAGAAAAGATAGTACTTGAGCAGGTTGAGCACTTGTTGCCATGTTGCATGTACCTCCCTCGTTAGAGGCTTGGAGTGTATTTTAGCGCAACAAGAACCTTCTACATCAACAACCCATTTACATACCTCATGTAAATAAACCATAGGCATTTTCCCTAGGGTGTTACCCAACACGTGATTATGCATTATATTTTCTTGTAGATGTGCTCCATAGTATCTTCATGGTATTAAGATGAACCAAACTTAGTATAGAGACTAGCCAAAAACCCTACACGCGGGAGTTGTATGGTTGGAAGATATATTACTTTCAATTTGTCATTGTACAAATGTCATACTAACCACAAATTTTTATGCAGACACTCGAATACACACACTCATGATATTAAATGTACATGTCATGTTATCATCACAATATCACATACACTTAAGCATAGTTGAGACCATAGATCATGGACAACATAAAACCACTTAGGGACATCACTTATCCCTTTTTTTCAGCGAGTTATCCACTTGACATCCCCCTATTAGCCTACACATGGCAAATATACCTTCCTCTTACTGCGTGATGTCCACCTGACATCCGACACTTAACCCGCAAGGGGCAATAATATATCCTACACATCATCTTTCAGATGTCCACTCGACATCCAATTCACAGCCCTTCCGGGGCAACTATACACACCAAATCCCAAACAAGGCAAATACCTACCCAAAACCATTTTTCCCACATTAAAGGATATCCCAGTTAATGTCCTACCCTAAGCCCACACGAGGCAAACTTACTTCAAAAGTCTTACCTTACCAGGGTATACGCCTCATAATCGAATCATTTACCCACACGAGGCAATAATTCACGTATCACCACATACCCTTAAATAGTGATGACCTCATAGGTATCCAAAAACTTTGCCCTGATTGGGTGAAATAACCAAATCATTCATTAGGTAGCTACATACAGTAGTTATTTTCATTTTATTAGGGTATGTCACACCGCTTACCCAAAACAATTTTGACCTCCTCATTCCATGAGACCTAGTCATAGTACTAAACCTCAAACCATTGACCTATTACCACACAGGTAACTTAGTCACCTCACTCACATCTCTCATGTTACAATGTCACACCGACATTGTACAAGTCTCAAATCTAACCCTGTTGTTGGATTTTCATTTCCACATGTTTTCATTCTTACCTAATGACTAACATGTTTGTTTCAAATGGATTGACATACATGTTATTTCACATCATGGCATGCTAAACCCTTGTGAATCCATCCATGACATTAAACATCACATGCATTTCCCGCATCATGACTCATCACGAATCTTACATGCACAATCTAATATTCTGCTCATGTATCAAGGGGGCTTGGAAGAGGCTTGCTCACTGCCTGGTTCGTGTTTCCCCAATTGTGGCCAATCTGGAGGGGGTTCCGTACACTGACTCAAGTGAGGAATCGAGTTCAGACTCAAATTTAGTTCAACGCACTATTATGGCCAATCTACACGAAGAAGGTGCGAGGGAAGATCACCCTGTCCATGCGGGACAAAATTCTCAGCATTCGTCGGTGAGCGCCGAGATTGCAGCTACCATAAATGCCTTTGCCAATAGCGAACAGCTAGCTACGCTCATTCACCAACACCTCAGGAGGACCTATAATGCAATGTCCAACTCGGAGGTCACCCTTAACAATGTCAATCCGACAGGGAGACCTCCTACTTCACTCATGATGCCCTTACCTCCGACTGCCTATTACCAGTTCGGGGTAGGACAAAGTCATCCTATCCAGTCAGCATTCACGAACAGGGCCTTTCTACCAAGGAGTGACCCAACACCCTATTCCCTTTTAGAGTACGTCTGTCGCTTCACATTTCCAAGCACCTCAACTGTCCCATTTTATGGCATATCCCTAGGGGCAATATGGCTCTTATCCAAGTGCAGGGAATGCCATCCTTCAACAACCAGGAATGGCGAAACAATGGCAACAGTTCTTGGCCATTCACGGTGGCCACCTAAGGAACACGTACCCTACATGACTAGTAGTCGGGGATGAAGATAGCTTGCCTTCTAACTTTGCAATGCCATAGTTTGAGAAGTACATATGATGTAGCGACCCACACACTCACTTGACGCATTATCAAACAGTGATGAGAGCATTGAAGGTCAGCGAGCGAATGACGGCTAAGCTCTTCGTTGTCACCTTAGGCCACCCAGTCAACGAATGGTACAACCACCTTCCACTGCATATAGCCACCTATTGGAATAGCCTTGCTCAAGCTTTGCTAGGGCATTATGGTTTCAACTCTCAAACGGAAACCACAATGCAATATCTAGAGGCTACAAGGCAAAGGTAGGGTGAAAACTTCAAATCCTACTATATGCGTTGATGGCTACACAAGTCAGGCTGCAGACTCGTTTGACCCTACCAGAGGTGATAATAAAGCTGCTAGATGGCGCACTGCCCCCATATAGGAACAAATTTGGATCTGATAGCTTCTCTAGCTATCAAGAAGTGTTTGAGAAGGTAGAGCGGATGGAGCACTTCGAATCCATGGACACCTATGGGGGGCACTAACCCATGATGAATGATTATATAATAGTTTAGCTTTTAGTTACTTTGCCCATGGGGCATTTGAATTATTATTTTTGAATAAATCAAACATTGCTTATTTTCTTGATATTTTATCAATGACATCACGCATTCTCATAAACATATGCATAATGATTTTAGCACACGTGACACATCATTTCATGAAATTAATTTGGGTGTAAATGGATTCCCCATATTTTATCATGTTTTAATTTTTGATTGAAGGGGCAAAAATTTTTGCTTCGCATAAACTCAATCAAACAATTAAAACATTAATCATAAAATGTATTAACATCATACTTTTCCATGATTTATTATAGGAAACAAGTCAACATCCTATTAAGGAAATTCAAAACATAACCGAAGAAGGAAACGATTATCTTGATGGCTGAAGAAAGAAACAGTCTCATTTATCAACCGGAGAATGAAACGGTTGCCGACTACAACAGGGATGCCGTAGAAAGAAACAGTCAACCCACCCATAAGGGATATCAAGTACATAAGGGATTCTCAAGAAGGAGACAGACAACCCTATGAAGACACAGCGCTAGAAAGGAAGGCCTATGTCATCACCAATTGGGAACAAGAAGTCACCAGCCGCACCGGTTAGTTATATTCTCAATCCCTTCGCTCTTTTCATGTGATAATACTAGTTATACAACTAGCAATTATCACACGAGGGGTAGCTATGAGCATAGAATTTTGTACCAGCTCACACGTTTAATGATTATGGCTTTTCGGGATATTTATCCTTGAATCACACTTCTTTTTACCATTCGACGATCTTCAAATGGGAGTATTCCTCATCGCTGAATTATTTAATTTTATTCAGAAATTGATTAAAAAATACTAAAAATACATAAAAAAAATTCAAAAATAAAAAAACCCGAGGTAGACTGAATCCCAGGCTTGAAGGCAGCCTCGCCAAAAAATGGGCTTTGCCAAGGTAATCCTCGCCAAACATCTTAGTGAGGCAGCTTCGCCAAACTCCTTGGCGAGGTAGCCTCGCCAAGGTTTAGCCCTTGCTAAACTCGTTGGTGAGGGCATGCCTCGCTAAAGTTTTGCGAGGCAGCCCTTGCCAAACTCATTGGCGAGGGTATGCCACGCAAAAGTTGGCGAGGGCATGCCTCACCAAAGTTGTCGAGGCGGCCTTGCCAAACTCGTTGGTGAGGGCATACCTCCCCAAAGTTGGAGTGGTAAAGCAGCCTTGCCAAAGTTGGTGAGGAGCCTCACCAAACTTGGCTAGGCTGCCTCACCAAAGTTGGCGAGGAGCCTCGCCAAACTTGGCTAGGCGACCTCTCCAAGGATTGGCGAGGAGCCTCACCAAACTCATTAACGAGGGTATGCCTTGCCAAAGTTGGCGAGGTGGCCTCACCAAAGTAGGCGAGGTAGGCCTCGGTAAAGTGTCTGGTATCACATTTTCATTTTTTTTTGGAAAATTTAATTAATAGGGTAGCGAGCGGTTGCATCCCCTGATTTTTGAAAGCCTTATAATTTTTATTTTCCTCATTTACTTTCCTCATTTACTTACTATTTTGTGGATGGATTTACTGCTTTTTCAATACGTGAATCATGCATGTAAACTCGAAGAGCAACCTAAGTGTGAATATGTATAACTAAGAAAATATGGTTTTCTATAAATGTAATATATTGTGATCCAATGAGAAATAAGCAACTTATCTCGAACCTGAATCTCTAAATCTTGGTGGGCCATCCCCCGAACATTAAGCATCACAGGACTCTAATTCCTAGAAAGAGCTAATCCAAGTGGTGACTCCACACTAAGAGATGGCGGATTTGAGTTTGAACTGATCTAAAACATTTTTCGCTCTCTCTTTCAACCTTTTTCCCATGTCCCTGACCCTGCGCATCTTTTTCAAACACCCCGGTGGACATCGCCTTTGAATCCATGCGCTCTCGGCCCACCGCTCCATGTCATCCACTCATAAGAGTGAAAAAGGTATGAGAAGATGCGTGGAACTTAAAGATTTATCTTAGGATCGAAGCTGTCGAAGATCGGTGAAGTTACAAGAAGAATTCTGAAGAAAAACAAAATTCATGGTCGTGACAACAATTCGCTGTCGCGACTTGATACACTTCTTAAGCAGAAAATTGTCAAATAAAGATTCACGATCGTCACTTTTATATCATGGTCACGACTTGGACGGTTTTTTGAATAAATCTTCTTAGCTACCAACTGCTAGATAAGAATGATCAACGGCCATCAACTACCAATGAAAAGACACTTATCAAATGTCAACCAATCATGAATAGATGCCTATCCATTGTGGATACGATTAAAGCTTTTCAAACATTCATAATGAAGTGATGCAATCTTTCGTCAATGGACACAACTCTTCGTTTTGATAGAATCAACCCTTCGAACTCTATAAATAGGGCTCTAAACCTTACAAATTTCATGCAGTGCATGGTGTGGTATTGGAATTAGAAAAGTGAGAGATATAGTGTGTGCGTAGATAGAGAGCAAAATTATTTAGTTTTCGCTACATTGATAAGTGTTAGCGACAAAATGTTTAAGTGATTTGAATCCTTTTTTCGATCACTAGATTTCTCTACATATTCGAGTGATTGTTGTATATGTGTACTTGCAAATCACTTATCAATAAAAGTTTTCATTCTTCAACATTCATTTGTTCGATATTCACAAAGAATAGCATCCTAGTGGAGGTTCTGTACGGGCCAAGACCGAATTAAAAGCAGACGTAGGAATTGCGGGAATTGATGACTCCCATTAAAGAGTGGATATGTTTTGATCAACTTTAGCTTTCACTTGCATACCTTACCACTTTGCTTTGCTTTCTACTTATACTTTCTATTTCGGAGTTTATAATATGTCTATGTATTATAATGCGTATTTCATGTTATGTCTTTTATATTAATGAAGTTATATGCCTTTGAGTTAACTTTAGGAGTAGTTTCGGGGTTAACAAGATTGTGTATAGTCACTGGATCTATGATTTTAAAGCTATTTAGTGAGCCAACATTTTTAGAATGGTAACTTGCAAAATGTGGCTATGTGAGAGCGACCCGTAAGAAGCATAGTAATATTGTTATCCAGGTTTATATAATTGTCTTAATTCATTTTCACTAGATTTAGAAAAGTCATTTCATGTGTTGCTCTGTGGTGAATCATTGAACATCTGAGTGTCTAGAATCGAATACGTTAAATTAGTCTAGTGAACGTAATAACTTTGTTGAACTTGCATGTTTTCTTTGCTATACTTATTTCGTAGGAAAAATCTATATATTTAGAATCTCTAGTCTTCCATACATATATCTATCCATTCTTCATTCTAATCCTCCCCACTAAAATCCAAAAATATTTTATTTTCTTTATTCCGTTTTTCTTGTTGATCTTTAGAGCTAGTCCTACCCTGTGGGATCGATATCTTTTAAAACTACATCGTAACTGTATACTTGCAGTGGTCACCATTTTTCTATTTAGATAAGCGGTACTGACAACACCTATTCGTATTTTGAACTTAAATCTTATCGATATGAAAGTGGGAGACAAGGGTTTTGACTTCATTAAAAAAAATCCTAGGAGTTATTAAAGTCCAAACCTTACGAACATACTACTACTGCAATAAGGCATGACACTAACACATGGATATAGTTATTTCTGAGTGTATGTCTTATTGTGGTCCCCAATTTATTACCCGAATACATTCATGTGTTAACTCAAGGTACCACCTTCAGCTCGTGAGATCGGCTGCTTGGATCTAATCTAAGGAGTAAGCCTACACATGCTAGTCTATCCGTTCCATTGATGTCCAGTCTCAATAAAACTATGACTATGGATATTTAGACTATTCACAGTAACACGTATATGCAGTTCTCACACCACATAGCTCCCACTAGGTCCTCGCACTTTTATGCTATGAAGTAATCATGGACTTTATCTCATCAATGCGCATATACATATTTAATACAAAACATATATGATACCATCGAGATACATAAAGTAATTAAAAGCACTGATAAGCAACAAAGATCCCTTAATTATTATTAATAATAATTCGAAACCGTTTATACATTATAGCTAACAAAGATATATCGCCCTAATTGCCTCTAGGGTATACATCATGTCTAACACCAAGATCATTAGATAATTTCTTATTAGCCAATGACAGCTCCTCCTTTGCTTTTACCGCCTCCCTGAGATCAGTCGTAGCCATAGTCTTCACCGAGGTTAATCTTTTGCTAAACTCGACCAATTCCTTCTTCTCCTCGGTGAGAGCCTTTATTTTAGCACCTCGAGCCTAAGCTTCTCCTGCAGAAAGATAGAGTGGGAAAGGCACTGTAGATGAGGAAAAAAGGAAATTACGACAATGCAAAATAGCATTGCCAAAAGCGGGAGAAGGGCTGGTATTTTAAGAAAGACTTAATAAAAAACTTAGAAATTGGGAATACCTCTAGCCGATGGGCTCGGTGACGAGCAACTACTTTCTCAGTACTCTTCTTCCTCAAAGATGCTACTTCGATAGGGAGACTTGCTAATTCACCAAATTTAGAGATGATCTTATTATCATCTAGCTTCAAATCAGGACCAAGATTGGCCTCCCATACTTGTAAGTAATGAGGCAACCATTTACATAAGCAAAAGAAAACATCCCATAACAAGTAACTACGGTCAAAGAATAAAGAAAGAAATGAAGCTAGAATATATTACTAGGTATGATGGTTTCAAGCCTCGGTTTCTTGTTTGGAAAGACTGGAGGGGCATCGCCAACTTCCAAGGGCCGCTTCTTCCCACCAAAGGTCAACCCCTCCGTGTTCAAGGGCTCCAAGTCATCGACAGACTCTTCAATGTTAATAATAGGGTCTTTGCCCTTAGCCAGGTGCTTCAATTTAGCAAAGGGTGACATCACAACTGACTCCTTCACTACCTTCTCAACTACAGAAGTAGCCACTCCCCCTTGGGTTGAATGGAAGGCACTTTGGTTTCAAACCCAACCTCAGCCTATTTTATATCTGTAGGAACCTCAGTTTCTTAAGGCTTAATGGTTGCTTCCTCCGATGGGTTGGCATGGTAATTCTCCACATCTTGAGATAGACTCCCCCAGTAACGTGGCAAGCTTAGTCACTTTTGTTGCCTCAACACCCCCTTCGACAATGCCAGCAAGCTTTGGCCCACCCGACTTCTTCTTCCCTTTCATTTTGTTCATCACTGCTAGTAGAGTATGGAAGGGCATTAAGTTAAACATACCTAAAAAAAGAAAGAAAAGAAAGTTAAAAGGAATTAAGGATTAAATTAAAAAGAAAATTACTTGGGTCATCGCCTATTGGAAGCAAATCCACAATCTATGGGGCAGTCTCAGTATATTTAAAATGAGTTGGGTTGTTAAAAATGCACACAGTGTCCATCTAGTTAAGGAAAGGCACCTCCATCTGATCGAGGTAATGCACTTCCTTCCCCTAACCCTCCCGCTAAGATGACGGCTTTCCATGAACCCCGATTCCATGCCTTTAGAAAAGGAAATCCTTTCTTGAGCATGGCATCCTTATGGACTTTCTTCACTCCTTCGTCAAGATGGACGTAAAACCATTTTATTTTGGGAAGCGGATAAAATCCTTCTTCAAAATTTATGGGAGCTTCAGACGAGCAGGAGCAATATATAGAAGATTCCTCCCCCTATTATTTGAACTTGCTAGAAGAACTGACGGAAGACCATATCGTCCAACCAAATGTTCATATCCTTGCATAGTTTATCCAAGAGCAGTAGTTCAATTAAAGAATTAGGTGTGATTTGGGGCAGGCTAATGTTGAATTCCCTCATGAAGGAAGCCAGTGCCCAACTGCAGGGAAATCTAAATCCCCATTCCATATGCTGGATGTAGATCGCTAACATTTTCTTTGAAGGTTTATCCACAGTATCAAGAAGGCAGGGTCTCAAACAAAGAATTTCCATATAATGCGTCACTTCCTCTATCATCACATCTAAGTGGACCAAAATATCAAATTTAGGGTTCACTTCAGAGATTTTGGGCCGATTACTTGAAGGTTCGGGGTTAAAAAAGGAAAGCCAAAAGTCCACTGGAGGGATATTCACGAGGGTATAAGGAATTAAAACCCTAGGGGTGTGATAAGTGTATAATTACACTTATTATCATGATATTTTCAATCATAAAATAATATGGTTTAGATTCATTTTATACTTCATATAAAAGATTTCACGTGGTATGTAGTTATTTTTTTTATGCAAATGTAGAAACTAGGTGAATCTTGGGAGTGAAATGATCAAAGATGGAATTCTATGTAAAAAGAGTGAAAAAATGTAAAAAAATGCGTGGAATATAAGGAAATGACTTAGGATTGAAGCTGTCAAAGATTGGCAAAGTTGCAAAGAAGAAACATGAAGAAAAACACATTTCACGATCGTGACACCCATTCGCAGTCATGACTTGTCTCTCTTCACAAGAAGAAAGTTTTTAACTAATAGTCACAATCACGACACATATATCGCACTTCTGACTTGTGATAGTAATTAGTCAACTCTTTTCAACTACCAACCACTGGATAAGAACGATCAACCGCCATCAACTGTCAGACAAAAAGACACCTTTTGGAAGTGATCTAATCACGAAAAGGTGCCTTTCCATTGTGGATAAGGATGAATCTTTGCATCCAATCATATTGAAGTGATGCAACTCTTCGCCAATGGACACGACTCTTCGTTTGGATAGACGCAACCCTTCACACTCTATAAATAGGGTTCAAAACTGTTCACCACTTTTCTACTGATAAGTTTAACAACTCATTTGCAAGATTTGGCTACACTCGTTTCAAAAGGCTTATCCTCAATAATAATGCCAAAAACTTGTTCACGTAAAATACAGGTGTTGTCAGTACCTCTTAACAAATAGAAAAATGATGATAATTACAAGTATACAGTTGCGAAGTAGTTTTAAAAGATATCAAACCCACAGGGAGGGAACCAAGTCTAAAGATCAACAAGGGAAAATAGAATAAATAAAATAAAAACAGATTGAAGGTTTTGGATAGGAAGATTAGAATGAAAAATGAGTAAGTATAGATGTGGAAGACTAGAGAATCCAAATATAGAGATTTTCCCTACGAACAAGTATAGCAGAGAGAACATGCAAGTTCAACAATGATGTTACGATTCACTAAACTAATCTAACAAACTTGGTTCTAAATATTCAGATGTTCAATGATTTGCCGCAGAGCAACACATGAAATAACTTTTCTAAACCTATCGCAAACAAATTAAGATAATTATATAAACCTGGACAACCTCAATACTATGCTTACTACAGGTCGCTCTCACATAGCCACATTTAGCAAGTTACCATTCCAAAAATGTTGGCTCACTAAATAGCGTTATATCACAGATCTAGTGATTATACACGATATTGTTAACCCCGAAACTTTTCTTAAAATTAACTCCAACGCATGTAACTTGATTAATATAAAAGACTTAGCATGAAATACGCATTATGATACATAGAAATATCATAACCTTCGAAATAGAAAGTATACGTAGAAAGCAAAGCAAAGTTGTAAGGTATGCAAGTGAAAGAGAAAGTTGATCAAACCGTATCCACTCTTTAATGAGACTCATCAATTCCCGCAATTCGTATGTCTGCTTTGAATTCGGTCTCGACCCGTACAGAACCTCCGCTAGGATGCTATTCTTTGCGAATATCGAACAAATGAATATTGAAGAATGAAAACTTTTATTGATAAGTGATTTGCAAGTACACTTATACAACAATCGCTCAAGAATATAGAGAAATCTAGTGATCTAAACAAGGATTCGATTCACTTAAACATTTTCTCGCTAACACTTATGAACGTAGCGAACTCTCTATCTACACACTATACACTATCTATCACCCCTTGCTTCTGCACTTTTTGTTGTGGTGGTGCTGCTCCGAATTTGTGAGGATTGGAACCCTATTTATGGAGTTTGAAGGGTTGCGTCTATCCAAACAAAGGGTTGTGTCCATTGGTGAAAGATTGCATCTCTTCATTGTGATTGGTTGAGAAGCTTTGATTTAATCCATAATGGATAGGCACCTTTTCATGATTGGTTGACTTATGATAAGTGTCTTTTCGTTGGTAGTTGATGGTGGTTAATGGCGGTTGATCATGCTTATCTGATGGCTGGTAGTTAAGAAGATAAAACCAGAAAACCATCCAAGTCGTGACCACGATATATATGTCACGACCGTGAATCTTTGATTGGCAGACTTCTGTTTCTGAAGTATACAAGTTGCGACTGTGAATGATTGTCGCGACTGTGAAATGCATTTTCTTCAGAATTCTCCTTGTAACTTCACCGATGTTTGACAGCTTCGATCCTAAGCTAAATCTTTAAGTTCCACTCATCTTTTTGCACCTTTTTCACTCTTTTTTCATAGAATTCCACTTTAGATCATTTTACTCCTAAGATTTACCTAGTATCTGCATTTGCATAAAAAATAACTACATACCACGTGAAATCTTTTATATGAATTATAAAAATGACTTAATTCATAGTGTTTAATATGTAAAATTAATATGATAATAAGACACCTTTGTTATATATTGATGATATTCTCTAATTAC
>CATIWQ010172182.1:0-10917 GCA_949673415.1 Euphorbia schlechtendalii | reverse complement strand
TATATGCGTTGGAGTTAATTTTAAGAGTAGTTTCAGGGTTAACAATATTGTGTATAATCACTGGATCTGTGATATAACGCTGTTTAGTAAGCCAACATTTTTGGAATGGTAACTTGCTAAATGTGGCTATGTGAGAGCGACGCGTATTAAGCATAGTATAGATGTTGTCTAGGTTTTCATAATTGTCTTAATTAGTTTGCGCTAGGTTTAGAAAAGTCATTTCATGTGTTGCTCTACAGTGAATCATTAAACATCTGAGTGTTTTGAACCGAGTCTGTTAGATTAGTTTAGTGAGTTGTAACATCTTTGTTAAACTTGCATGTTTTCTCTGCTATACTTATTTGTGGTGAAAATCTCTATATTTAGAGTATCTAATCTTCCACATCTATATTTACTCAACTTTTCATTCTAATCTTCCTATCAAAAATCTCAATTTTATTTTTATTTTCTTATTTTAACTTTCCCATATTAATCTTTAGACCTGGTTCCTTCCCTGTGGGTTCGATATCTTTTAAAACTAAATCGCAACTGTATACTTGTAGTTATCATCATTTTTCTATTTGATAAGAGGTATTGACAACACCTACATTTTTCGTGAATAAGTTTTTGGCACAATTATTTGAGGATAAGCCTTACAAAACGTGGGTAGCCAAGTCTCACAAACAAGTTCTTGGAACCATTAGTTATTAAACTTATCAGTGGAAAAGTGGCGAACAAGTTTTGGCGCCATTGCCGGGGAAGGTGATAGCGTTCTAAAGATATTTCCGGGGAAGGCGAGTAAGTTTTAAAGTTTTTATTTTATTTTCTATACCATACAATTTTCTAAATTTCATTCTAGATATGAAAAGATTATGAAATATTCATCTTAGAGGTGATACGTCATAATATTTCATCTTGTTCTTGACCAATAGAAGATTTTCTTCTATTTGTCCTATTCAAGTTCGTGACTGTCTATCGCACACGTGAATTTCCTTTCAAAACTTTCTATTTTCAAAATTTTTTTAGTCACACTCGCGACTAAAACTCACGATCGTGAACTGTTCGATAACTGCAGTAGTTGAGCGGTTATTCCACTAAACTCTATAACTTGATGCACATCTGTTCATCAATCATCTACTCCTGCAATCATAATTCTTCCTTTCAAATCAACACATATTCCAAATCAAATATCCTTTCATTTCTTACAACTTTCTTTCAACCAAATGGTTTATCCGACAAGACCCGGTGTTTTTCAGCCAAAAAATATTCAAGAATGGTATGAAGCACCATTCCCAATCTATTCGGAAGAAGAGGGAGATCATTATGAAATGATCTGAGTTACTGAATTCAAGAGTTCCTATAAAATTCATAGGAATAGTCTTATTCATCTGGGTATTTTCAATAGAATTATGTATTATCTTAAAATACTTAATTTTATCATTTACTCCAACTTGACCCTCGGGAATAGTGTGAGTAATTGTGTGTAAATGCTGGTCACAGTGGCATGGAGAAATGATAGACAAAACTATTTGATCTATCACCACCATGGGAAAGAATACAAGATCACAAGGAAGGCTTTGGAAAAGTATTTGGGATTTCCAAGGAATTGTTTCTATAAGATGCTTCCTGGATGGAATCCCGCACCAACATGGAATCGCTTGACAGACCAAATTGATTACAAACAAGAATTCGTCTATAGCCAGTGGATTCGTGATCCTTGTTTGTTGGCATTACACTTTTACTTAAGTGGTGCGCTGTTTGGTAGGTCTAACTCCGATATTGTCATTCTTGAAGAATTGTTTATCTTGGAAGCAATTCTGGAGGGCACTCCTGTCGATGTCTCTGGGATTATGATGGAGACACTTGTGTCTGCAGCGCAAAATCCTGAATTATCCGAATATGGGTGTTGGACAATGGCAAATCTGTTGCAACAGATAGGAAGATTACCTTATTTTATGAAAATTTTCAATAGTGAAGACGTAATTCCGGAATTAACAATGGAAGGCTTCTTTGAAAAATATTTCTTAAAAAGGTGCATTAGAGAAAATAGAATAACTTATAGTTAGAGACCATGGGAAGAAAGGGTGGAAGAAGATCAAGAGAGAGAAAGGGAAAATAGGTGAGGAGAAATCAGAAGAAATCCCAACCTTTACGAAAGATTAAGAGACCTTATGGAAGGACAAGTTTCAATCCGTAGAAAAATTGAAGATATTCATGCTTTACTGGTTGATGTTGAGCAAGATTTAAGGGAATCTTATTACGAAATTAATCGTATGATAGGATCATATCCCCTTGACTAAAATTTCATCTTTCCTTTTCGGTTTAGAATCTTGTATAGTCCTTTCTTTCAGTAAAATTTGTGTTTCATGTTTTAATTGTTTGTTTGTTTGTTTGCTTTTTATTGTAAGTCTTTGTTTTTATAAATGAAAAAAAAAATTTGAACAACAAGACGTTGATGTTCAATTGCTATCATCACCATAAATTCTCAAGGTATAATAGTAAATATTTATCATTTATATTTAACAAAGTTTGTTTATGTTTTGTGTTTCTAAGGTTTTATAGGTACTAGTTTAAAATTGAAGAATTTGAAGAACAAAGAGGCTCGCGACCACTACACATTTTGCGCTCATGAATACTGGATAGAAAAATTTTCTATTTCATTTGTGAGGAGAGTCACAATCACGACTAGCCTTCGCGATCGTGACACGGTAATTTATAACCGTTACAGATTGTGAACTGACACGTGACAGAAGGCTAAAACTGCCATTAACGGCTAATTTTGATCCCAAACGGCTATAATCCCATTTATAACCAATTAGAGACCTAATATACCTCTATAAATAGGTCCAAGTTGAACCCTAGCCACCACACCTTCTAAAAAGCCTTCAAACTTCTGAAAATTCTCATCTTCTACATTCAAGTATGTAATTTTCTTTTTCCACCCTTTTACTTCCAACCAATATGACTCGTGTGAAAAGAGCAACACAAAAGAGAGGAGCATAGTCAATTAAAGAAGAATTTGATTGTACTTTCCCATTAAAAACAAGAGAAGAGGGTTAGAGGTTTCAAAAGCTAAGCAAATTGGATATCAGCGGGATGATATTCCTCAATCTGGTTTTCTTGGAATCTCTAAATCTCCGAGAAGAGATGGAAGCCTACCTTTCCATTCTTGGTCTTTCAAAATTTGTGGATATGTGATTCCTACAAAATCGAGATTGGATTCTCGAGTGTTTGGTTACATTTGATTATGAAGATTCGAGGAAAAGGGTGATTCAATTTCGGAATCAAGGATAGCAATACACCATCACAAGAGAGATGATGGGTGATTGGTATGGTTTCGAGATTGTCAACTCATCAAGCATGATAGACTCATTTCAACCTAATCGAGTTTGGGCAAATTTATAGGGTAAGAGAGTGTTCGATCCCAAAAATTCTCCTAACAAACTTATAAAGGATGAGTGTATTCTTCTTCTCTACAAATACCTTTCCACTTCAGTATTTTGTCATGTTGAAAATACTAAAGTTCAAAAGAAGGACTTGTTTGTTCTCTCATGCGCTATGATGAAGCAAAAAGTAAAAATTATGGATATAATATGGGATATGATGAAGAAAAATTCGACGAGCATGAGAAGTAAAATTGGAGCGGCCGAAATTATCACCGCCATAGTCTTGGGAGTAAGAGGTGATCTCCCCTTTTGATACATGGATGGAAATTATTTTAAGAACACATGATTACTCAAAGAGCATGATGGTGTTTATTCTTTCTACTCCTACTCCAACCGTACCAAGAAGCTTAATTTTACTCAAGAAGATTCTTCCGTCGGACCATCAAATCCATCTGTAAGACATCGTAAAGGAAAAGCTCTGATGATAGAAATAGTTGAAGAGGCTCCAGAAGATTGGAAAGCTAGCATGCAACTAAAGTTGGATAATTACCAAGCGGAACTTGGAGTTATGAAGAAAGACATGAAGATTCTGAAGAAAAGTAATAAGTTGATGCTTCAAAAATTACTTTCATTCTTTAGAAGAAAAAATTCTTAATTCACTCCTAGTCCACCAGATTCTCTTTCGCAGTAGAACGGGTTTATTCTTTTCTTACTTTATCTTTTTCAATAATTTTTAGACTAGCTTTAGTTATTTAGTTTAGATTTTTTATTAAATGTCTCACAATGAGGACATTGCGTTCTTTAGTGTGGGGAGGCATTTGTAAAAATCCCATAAAATCCAAAAAAATAAATAAAAGTAAAAAACTCGAAGAATTTTGAAAATTTTTGTTGATTTTTGTTTGAATTATACATTATCATTTCTTATACTTTACTAAAAATTATCCAAGGTTATTGTGAGTGTTAGGTATTTACAAGTTTGATGTTAGTGCTAAACTTGAGCGCGTGTAGAAATTGAGCGTTAATAACACAACATTTGTTAATTTGTCAAGGATGAGTGGTGAGTAACATTCAAGAGCAACATTCCAAGTAAGTTTCAATTTATATTTCGATGAAACATGAAATAGTATAAGTTATATAGTTTTAGTTTAATGCTTTCGAGATAAGTTTAAGTGGAGTAATATCTAATGGTATTCTTACTATGAGTTTTATATGCAAATCTTGAATAAGTCTTATAAGTATTAAGTGTGTTTAAAGTGTTAGGAAACTATAGCCATAATACTTTGAATTTGATCAATAAAGGATGAGGGCATTAAGTGAAAAATCAAAAGAAAGAGAGGATAACCAATGAGTTATGCAAAAGGTGAGGAATGGTACGGACCAGAAACTGCAACCATTCATTGAGTGAAAAGAAAAACATAGCATGAAAAGTGGGTGCAAAGTGCAAAGTACTTCAAAAACATATGCTTAAAAGAAAAAAAAATGAGAGAGTGGTATGGAGCATAAAATGCAACCACTATGAGTGTTTTTAGCATCCTAGGTTACTTAAACTTTTCTTGAGAGAAATTAATCAAAGTGTGCTTTCTATGTCCTTTATGCTTTATACTATGCTTAAGAGAATGTAATATTCGAGTATGCATATAACGCTTATATGAAGATGCAATTCGGTTGACTCTCCATTAAGAACAAAGGTATGCAACTGAGCTATATAAATTGCACATTACTAATTTATGGGAAATTTCGAATTTCTTCTTGAAATCTTTTGCAACGTGGAATGTGATACTCATTGCAATAGTCTTTCGCCAAATAAGGTATGAACTTGATTACCAAATTTATACACTTCTGTTGAATTTACCTTGAGGACAAGGCGAAAGTTTAGTGTGGGGGTATGATAAGTGTGTAATTACACTTATTATCACATTAACTTCATACATTAAACACTATAGTTTTAGTCATTTTTATACTTCATACAAAACATTTCACATCGTATGTAGTTGTTTTTTATGCAAATGCAAATACTAGGTAAACCTTCGTAGAAAATGATCAAAAGTTGAATTCTATGAAAAAAGAGTGAAAAAGGTGTAAAAAGATGCGTGGAACTCAAAGATTTGGCTTAGGATCGAAGCTGTCGAAGATCGATGAAATTACAAGAAGATTTCTGAGTAAAACTCAATTCATGGTTACGACAATCATTTGCGGTCACGACTTGTTTACTTCAAAATTAGAAGTCTACCAATCAAAGATTCACGGTAGTGACATGTGTATCGCGGTCACGACTTGGACAGTTTTCTTGTATTATCATTTTAGTTATCAACCGCCAAATAAGCATGATCAATTGCCATCAACCGCCATCAACTACCAACAAACAGACACCTATCAGAAGTCAACCAATCATGAAAAGGTGCCTATCCATTATGGATTATATCAAAGCTTCTCAACCAATCACAATGAAGAGATGCAATCTTTCACAAATGGACACAACCCTTCGTTTGGATAGACGCAACCCTTCGAACTCTATAAATAGGACTCCATCCCATTACAATTTCGTGGAGTGCAATATAACATTGGATATGTGAAGCATTAGAGTGCAAATATAGAATCACATATAGTGTGTGTGTGTGTGTGTGTGTGTGTGTAGATAGATTCGCTACGTTCTTAAGTGTTAGCGAGAAAATGTTTAAGTGATTCGAATCCTTGTTTCGATCACTAGATTTCTCGATATTCTCAAGCGACTATTGTATAAGTGTACTTGCAAATCACTTATCAATAAAAGTTTTCATTCTTCAATATTCGTTTGTTCGATATTCGCAAAGGTTCTGTACGAGCCGAGATCGAATTCAAAGCAGACGCAGGAATTGCGGGAATTGACGACTCTAATTAAAGAGTGGATACAATTTGATCAACTTTAGCTTTCACTTGCATACCTTACAACCTTGTTTTGCTTTCTACTTATACTTTCTATTTCAAAGTTTATCAAATGTCTATGTGTCATAATGCGTATTTTGAGTTAAGTCTTTTATGTTAATCAAGTTATATGCGTTGGAGTTTATTTTAAGAGTAGTTCCGAGGTTAATAATATCGTGCATAATCACTGGATCTGTTATATAACGCTGTTTAGTAAGCCAACATTTTTGGAATGGTAACTTGCTAAATGTGGCTATGTGAGAGTAACCCGTATTAAGCATAGTATAAATGTTGTCTAGGTTTTCATAATTGTCTTAATTTGTTTGCGCTAGGTATAGAAATGTCATTTCATGTTTTGCTCTGCGGCGAATCATTGAACATCTGAGTGTTTTGAACCGAATCTGTTAGATTAGTTTAGTGAGTCATAACATCTTTGTTAAACTTGCATGTTTTCTCTGTTATACTTATTTGTGGTGAAAATCTCTATATTTGGAGTATCTAATCTTCCACATCTATATTTACTCAACTTTTCATTCTGATCTTCCTATAAAAAATCTCAATTCTATTTTTATTTTCTTATTTTAACTTTCCCGTATTTATCTTTAGACCTGGTTCCTTCCCTGTGGGTTCGATATCTTTTAAAACTACATCGCAACTGTATACTTACAGTTATCATCATTTTTCTATTTGATAAGAGGTATTGACAACACCTACATTTTTCGTGAACAAGTTTTTAGCACAATTATTTGAGGATAAGCCTTACGAAACATGTGTAGCCAAGTCTCACGAACAAGATCTTGGAACCATTATTTATTAAACTTATCAGTGGAAAAGTGGCTAATACCTATCATCAAAAAGCTGACAAAAAACCTGGACCCAGCCATGCTCCGCCATCCAGGATGTCCCTCAATGGTCAACCCTCACTTTTTATATCTAATAGGTGAGTAATCAGAAGGATTTCCCCGTGGATCACTTATTAAGGAAAGCTTCTCTAACGGCCATACATGAAATAAACTATTTCAATATTGTAGAAAATAAAGGGACTTGATTGACCATCAGGATTGGCTTACCTCGAGAAGAGTGAAATGATAGCAGACTAGGTCAGGACATGAAGCAGTGATGTCCATGTCAATAAGACTCTCTTACAGTGCTAATGTATACAGAGAATTTCCAGAAAGGGGATTGATAACGGATAATAGCCGGAACAAGGCAATAGGACTAACTCCGTAAATGAACTTCGACATTAGTAGCCAAACCACCATGTAAGGCCAAGCGATGTGAGTCCTCAGAGCACTGACCCACTATAGCACAACGTCAATGCGAAACCCCCCCAAGAGATGGTGAGAGAGAAAGGAAAGGCGCCAAGGAGTCCAAATTCCATAAACCTCAAAGAGTTTTATCAGCTCCAAAGTGGTAAGATGCGATTGGTAAGAGACAAGCCCAGGAACATGGGATTCCGAGGATGACCTGATACTCCTCAATCATCGGATAAATCTCCTGATGAGAAAATCAGAAATCATGGGCAATTGGATCCCAAAAGGGGAGATGACTCTAACTAAAGTTGTATTTATGGGACAGAATGTGAGATAGTGAAGCCCCCATAAGCTGAATCTCTCGAGTTTCTTCCAGTTTAAGTTCTTCAATATGGGTAAGAAAGCCCAGAGTTGTCGGTTGTGGCTCATCATTTGAAGAAAGGCAAAGAAGGAAGAAAATCTAGAAACTGGAAAGCAAGGTCGTTAATGATTTGAGCAATGTCGTTAGCAATATGGATTTTCCAGTAAGTTATCTATATCTATTAGTAGACTGGATTTTATCATGTGGTTAATGATATGACAGTTACAGTGGCAAATTGGAGGCACCGTTTTGGCAAAAAAGTCAACTTAATGGTTCAATTTTAGTCCAGGGAACTTATTGGCACTTTTTGAGGGCAGAAAATAGCATATTAAGCAAAATCAAGCATCATAATTTGGTTGGAGAAAACAAAATTCAACTAAATTAATCATCCAAATTCAACAAAAAAGAAGCAAGAAATGTTCAAAAGGAGTCAACAGCGCCAACTACTATAAATTTGTTCTAAAATGAATCCAAAAAGAAGAGGGAAAAAAATCTAAACTGACAATGATGCCTCGTCATCATCATCATCCTTAGTATTGGCAATATGGTTGTTTGCCTCCACATACCAGCTGCCAGATCCTCACCGATGTATACTAGAGAGGGATGAGGTCCCCCTATGCATCCTAGACCAGCTCCCCCAGACGCAGTCGGGTGAGTAGACCTCCAAGCCTGAACCAACTACCTCTCCAAGTCCTCGATTAGTAGATCATGAGTCCTGAAATGACCCTAGAGATTCTGATCCTCGGTTTGAGCCCATATTTGGTTCTGGTGCTCCAAAGAAATCAACACCTACAGGAGAAAACATTCATCATGACATAAGCATTCATGAAAAATATCAACATATGATGAACAAGAATACATATCATGGCACATACATGACATGCAAACATAAATATCACGATGTTTTATCTATAGAAAATTAAACAAGAATACCTCAGCTGCCCCATTCTACGTAATGATCAAGTCACTAGTAGATAGGTAGTGATGTGTGAGCATCTCAGCATCAACCTCGGGAACCTACCATAATGAAATGAAAGTCAAGTCTGGAAACATGAATATTTAAAGCAAGCTTTAAAAGGATAAAGGAAAAAAAGGGAAGCCTTACATGAGTGGTGTCCTAAGGAGAGAAGGATAAGGTATACTAGCTCGGGGGTAGCATATGAGTCTGCTGCTCCCCCACCCTTGCCATCAGTGAGAAAGCTATCTCTAGAGGGGTCGTGAGATGACCCTCTAAAAATTCAGGCATGGTGTACATCCGATCTTGTGAACCAGTATGATTCACTCGGGTCCGCTTATCCGCAACAGCCTATTTCAAAAATAATAAAAGGGCATGTAGAAAACTAACTAAGATTTGAAAGAATTAGATCCAGATACAAGTCATACCCAGGAAGAGCTAGGACCGTCACCGTTGTGGTCCCCTCCACCAGCATCGCCACCATGGCTCATGTCGACATTAGGGCCGCCATCGAGACCCTCTCTTAGACCAACATCTCCACCGCCTCCTCCAAGATGTGACTCGATGTCCTCATCATTTGATGGGTCCTCCAGTAATGCCAATCCTTAGTATTGTCAAGAGAAATACAGGGACAAGGAGGCAAGAGCAGCTGCATATGCGCCCGGTAGTCCGCGTTGATCAAAGGAACCATGACACCGATCCCATCTAAGAAGATGGCTTGGTTTATCTTTGAGGTGATCTTCAGGTTGGGCCAGAAAACCATAGTGGGAGGATGAGGAGGAACAAAATGCTAGTCTATCATAGAGGTCTACCAATCCTTGATCCTTTCCTTGAAGTACTACTCAAGGGAAATGGGACACTCCACACAACTAGGTGATAATCTACGATTGTCTGCGTATCCACCACCGCACTTGGGTCCATGGATCAGAAATGAGCTACAACAAGAAAAGGTAGATTTTATGGAAAAAAATTAGCAATCAATCATGGAGTAAAATAATATATATAGCCAGTTGGTGGAAATGAATGGATACTTGCTTGATCACGAGGTGACGGAGGCTTTCTCGGTATGCAGTCTACCACTTGCGGAGATCGCTTATCCGTCGGCACCAGATGGCCAAAAAATGCTCTTTGGGAACTTGATTGATCTTGAAGATTAGAGGAGGGAGGATGTGGTACACAAAGGCCTAGACTTGTAAGAAAGGGAAAATATCAAATGAAGTAACGAAAATCATGAATAAGCAAAGGCATAAAGTCTAAATCAGATAATTAGAGCAAGATGTGACTTAGCTTGAGGGCTTTGTCATTAGCCTCACCACGTAATTGAGGCCATAATAGAGCTAGCCCAAAATGGCTTGGGGCCAATTTCACCCCGAAATCTAGATGACATCCTCCACAGCCGATATCAACTTGTAGTTGATCTTGCTAGAAGTAACTTGGAAGAATAGGATGGTGAGTAATGAAACCATAAAGGAGTAGATGCACATAGGCTATTGATCCTCATGCACCACTTCCATAGGGTAGCAGTGGCTATAGAGCTCCTCGTAAGAGAGCTTGCCTGCCCGAGGTATCACGCTGAACAGCTCTGTCACCCGGTTGATGACCCGATGGAAAGTGTAGAACCGGTCCATAAAGATATCGAAGTGGATGGCTCCCTTGCTCTAAGAAAACCCAATCATAGCCACCACATTAGAAGGTGTTATGGTCAGTGTTCACCACTTTTCCACTGATAAGTTTAATAAATAATGGTTCCAAGAACATGTTCGTGAGACTTGGCTACACACGTTTCGTAAGGCTTATCCTCAAATAATTGTGCCAAAAACTTGTTCACGAAAATTGTAGGTGTTGTCAATACCCCTTATCACATAGAAAAATGATGATAACTGCAAGTATACAGTTGCGATTTAGTTTTAAAAGATACAGAACCCACAGGGAAGGAACCAGGTCTAAAGATAAAGACGTGAAAGTTAAAATAAGAAAATAAAAATAGAATTGAGATTTTTGATAGGAAGATTAGAATGAAAAGTTGAGTAAATATAGATGTGATAGATGAGAGACTCTAAATACATAGATTTTCACTACGAA
>CATIWQ010172160.1:0-20786 GCA_949673415.1 Euphorbia schlechtendalii | reverse complement strand
CAGCCCCATGTTCTCAACATGTGCCTATGTTCATGATTTATTTCTCAAATAAATCAACCAACATACAAGCCTATGGTTTTATTCATTCCCATGATTAAAACAGACTTGGGACATTTGTGATTTACTATCAATTGATACTCTAATCTAAATATAGCACAAGATATATAATAGAGAAGACTAATGCCTTTAAAATGTAACACAAAATGTAACTCCTCTATTACATATCAATAACACATGTCCAGAACTAGGGCACACTTAATAGGGTCGGCCTTGCCGGGTTTGGGTATTTATACATAATCAAGTTTGACTCATAAAATATCATGCTTCAACGGATTCGGACTTGAGCTGGGTTTTTTAAAACATTGAAAGTTCAACCCAACCCATAAAAATGAGTTCGGGCCAGGCCCATGAACAGGCCTACTTGATGTTGAAATTAGCTTTAATATAATAATTGGTTTTGTTTTACATAGATTAACTATATATATTTTTTCTTAATTCTTGTGTAAGAATTTTCTGCTTTCTTTATAAAAAAGTTGACTCGAGGTTTTTTAAAGCTACCATTTTTAATTGTTAAAATTGAAAAATCTTGCTAGAAAATGGAATTATTTGATACATAGAAATAGAGTTACAAGGATTAAATATGCGGGGTGAAAAGAACATTACAAAATTTAAATATTTTAACCAAACTAATTAAAGAAGCAATCCCAATGAAATCTGATACAATACTAGTTCATCATTCCCACATAGATTAGTATACAATTAAATCATTTAAATACATTGCTTCAACTTCTCATCATGAAACTAATGATGATGCCTTACTTGTGCCAATATAGCTGTGAACAGAATCTCATCAAATAAAATCAATCACTGTCAAAGAATAATGTAGAATATAATGTGTATCCATGCTAGTATAGCCCAATTAAGCTTACGGGTTCGTTGGCTGGGAAGGTCTATTTAAACCCACTCTACATATAATGAATTCAGATTAGCTTATCATACTGAAATTGAATGGAGCTCAAACAAATTGGAAAGTACATTGCTTAAATTGAATACAAATCTATCATTTTTCGGTATTAAAGAGACTTGTAAAAGGTGAAGAGAAGGACATGGTTCATAATATTATAATAATGAAAGAAGTTCCATCACCAATTCGGTTTAGGTGGTTTTATCTTGAATGCTTATGAGCTAAAATAAAGTGAACGAATCAAGTGTAAATATATAACTTGCTGAAATGAGATGAGTTTATATTTAATTAAAGAGAAGAGGACCTTATTAAGTTCCCAATGAGGTAACTTTTATAAGCAATAATAAAATCATTCAAAAAATGCGTTCAAGTGGGTACGAGGTAGACCTATTCGCGGGCCGGGATACCCGCCCGGCCAGGCCCAAGTCCGTTTTAATGGGCCGGGTTTGGACACTTGTTTTTTAAAAAAGCCCGGACCGAGTCCGAGCCCGAGCCCGTCGAAGCCCGAAGATTTATGGACCGGGTTTGATTTTTATATATATACCCAAACCCGGCCCAACGAATATTTTTATTTATTATATATTTATACATTAAATTTATAATTATTTTAAGTTCCTATATTTTATTCTATTAAATTTGTACATTTAATTACAATAAATTTTACTGAATATTAAAGATTTTAAGTAAACAATGCAATTATATTAAAAATTTAAATATAATTTGATCTACTTTATATTATTTTAACTTAGTTTAATAAAAAATTTATAACAAAAAAAATATTCATGGGCTTGGGAATGACCTTGTAAACCCGGCCCGAACTCAATCCGAGCCCGAAGTTCTAAAGTATGGGCTTGGGCTGGGCTTGGGTTAGCGATTTTTGTAAAAAAAACCCGAAGCCCGGCCCGACCTGCCCGACGAACAGGTCTAGTACGAGGTAGGGGTGTTCAAAAATCGAACCGAAATAATCGATCGAACCGATGTAATTCGGCTTTTCGATTCGGTTATTCGGTTTAAATGGTTCGGTGTCGGTTATTGATTTTATAGATTTACGATGATTTTAATCAGTTCGATTTTTGTTAATAATAAACCGATATAACTGAACTAACCGATTAATGAAAATATATTTATGACAAACTAATTTTTTTATAAATTATAATATCACTTTTTTACCTAACAATTAAACAATATATAATACCAATAAAATCTATACCGAAGCTGCCTCAATCTCTACGCCACTTGCTACACCAATATTAAATATTATGTAAGGGCATTTAGCATATTGATCCTGCAAAAAATTTTGTTTCTCATTTAGTTGAAATTTACTTATTAATAATGGATGTTAGTTTGTTTTATTATAATTTTACAAGTCCAGTACTTACTAACAAGTCGGAAAAATCTTAATTTTATTTCAATTTATAAATTTTTTTTTAAAAAATAGAGTAAATTAATGTGCATAACACAAGATTATAGTAAGAATTAGTAGAAATAAATAATAGGAAAAATAAACAAAATAAAACCGAAATAACCGAACCGACCAACCGAACCTAATACATTGGTTCGGTTGCTTTTTTACTTCGGTTTCGGTTTGTATTTTTTTAACTATTCGGTTATCGATTTATTTGATTAGGTTCGGTTATTCAACCGAACCAACTGATGAACACCCTTGCATGAGGTAAGAGGGCAAACTAATGTGAATTTATAGTTGATGTCAACATCTTATTTCAAATGTGGTCAATTGTAGAGACTCTAAACGTATCCATGTCTCTTGTTAAAATATAAAACACTGTTTCTGAAAATACATCTTTTAAATAATTTAAGATGGACATTTGTAGCACATCAAACGGTTAGCTCACTAGAATTAACAATTTGAAAATATAGTAGTGCCAAGGAACTATAGTATTAAGGTTCAATGTATTTACACCCTTTGAATTTGTTCAATAAAGGTTGTTGTCACCCTAAACTTTGAAATATGACAGATAATCCCCTGTACTTGTCTAAAACACGTCATTTTACCCCTTTGTGCTGACCTGGCTTGCTACGTGGATGATTATCAAAATACACGCACGTGAAGTATATTGGTGGAATAGAAAATGAATAAAAAAAATCCATAACATTCTAATTCTTACCATTCAAAAATCCTAATATATGTTTTACGTCTTCTTCAAAACTTTATCTTTATTCTAAATATTTTCTTCAATTAATCATAACATTGTATCGATTCTTGGCCCGTCATTTTCATCTTCTTGTTCTTGAAACCAATGTTTTTATGAAGGGGTAAAGTAACGCGTTTTAGACAAGTACAGGGGACTATCTCACATTTCAAAGTTCAGGGTGGTAACAGCTGTTTTTGGATAAGTTCAGGGGTAGAGATGCATTAAGCTTCGTATTAAAAAGTATACTTCACAAATCTACGTTACATACAACAACTTATAACATTCATATTCATTCTTTTCCTTACTGAACTAAGACCGATTATAATTTAATTAAATCCGTGTAAATTTAAAAAATTTTGAACCTAAATCAAATTAAATAGAACTGAATTACGGTACAACAAAATATTATCCTGGAGTTTGTTAAACTCGTTATTTTTTTTGTTTAATAAAGTATTTTACGATATGGTATCATGGGAAACAATTGAATTAGTGATTATATTTTAATAGGTTTTTCATAATTTTGAAACTACAGAAAAACATAAAAATAAAACTAGATGTGAAACCAAACAAATTCCATGTTTTAATCTTTTTACTATACGCTGCTATGGAAACCTTATAAAAAATATTCAAAACAAAGTTTAATCTAGACGTTTTCGCGGGCCGGGCTACCCGCCACCCCGGTCCGAGCCCGTTTCAATGGACCGGGTTTAGACACTCATTTTTTTAAAAAAATCCGGCCCGAGCCCGTCAAAACCCGAAATTTCATGGGCCGGGCTTGGTTTTTATATAAATACCCAAGCCCGGGCTGACGAATAATTTTATTTTTTTAGTATATATTTATACATTAAATTTACAATTGTTTTAAGATTTTATATTTTATCCTATTAAATTTTTATACTTGATTATAATACATGTTAATAAATATTAAAGATTTTAAGTAAACATTGCAATTATATTTAAAATTTAAACATATTATAACTTTTTTATATTTTTTCTATTAATTTAATAAAAAATATTACAACAAAAAAAATATTGATGAGCTTGAGCTGAGCTTGGGAATGACTTTATTAGCCCGATCCAAGCCCGGCCCGATCCCAAAATTCTAAAGTACGGATTTATGTTAACTTTTTTTTGTAAAAAATCCTGTCTAACCCAACCCGAATCTGGTCCGAGCCACCCAACGAATAGGTGTTTATTCCCATGAAAACCAAAATAAAAATTAAAAAAGAAGACTACGAAAGGTCAGTGGAGCCCATTAGCAAGAAGAAGGCCGCAAAAAATGCCTATAAAGACCTTTCAAAATGGCTTTATCATGCCCCTCGAAAAAAACTTCCCTCGTCTATTCTCTCTCGGGACATTTCACAAACACCTGGTCGTCAAAATCAACTCGAAACGTTTCTTAATTTTCACCCATGTCTAGACCGCAGCAGCGATACCGCGGGGTCCGGCAAAGGCACTGGGGCTCTTGGGTGTCAGAAATTCGCCATCCTCTGCTGTAATTTCCTGTTCCCTGCATGTGAAATTGTAGAAGAAACGTTTCTTTTTTTTTTTTTTTTGATAGAAAGAAGAAACGTTTCTTAATTAGTGTAATTATAATGGTTGTTTTTTTTTTTTTGACAGGAAGACAAGAATATGGCTAGGGACATTTGAGAGTGCGGAAGATGCAGCAAGGGCGTACGATGAGGCCGCAAGATTAATGTGTGGGCCAAAAGCAAGAACCAATTTCCCTTACAATCCAAATGACTCCCAATCATCCTCTTCTAAGCTTCTTTCTGCAACTCTGGCCGCTAAATTGCATAAATGCCAAATGGCATCTTTACAGCAAGTTGCCAAAAAGAATGCCACTAAAATATCACATCATGGTGATGATCAGCCCCAATTTGGCGTTGCCGGAAATAGTTCGGGCTCCGGCTTTACTTGGCCGGAGACCAATTGGGTTGGTGAGTATAACGATATTCAAGGTGGGCATAGCCAGAACCAGAGTAATCAGCTTGAAGAACATCATATTCAGCAGATGATTGAGGAATTGCTTGATTATGGTTCAATGGAATTTTGTTCTGCTCCTTCAACATAATAAGTTATTTGGCAATTATTAATTAGGAATCCTTGTTTTATTACGAGTATTTGGTTACTAAATTTGTATGCTTTTGATTAATGGATTCCCCTTCAAATTTTCTTTATCCGTAGGTTTGATAAGGAAGTACACGGTAATCAACCATACATTTTTCTATGAGGTTTTCAAGATTATTCTATTTTGTATTTTTGTGTAAAGTAAACAAATGTATAATTGATTACTGAGTATTCGGGTACTAAACAAATGTATGGTTGATTGCAATTTCAAACTCATAAAAGTGCATGAATTTTAGATAACGGAGATTAGAATTAGAACAAAGATTCAATACCTAAGAAGTCCCGTTATGTACCGAGTCCAATTTATTGCATGCACTTATATTTAGAATGGCGTTAGGTAGAAAAACTGATACTTGAAAAAAGCTTGCGTAGCTATAACAATGGGGTTTGGGTTTTAAAATATGATTTTAGAATTAGATCTTGTATCAATATAAGGTTAGAATCGTATCATTGAGATTTAGGTTTCATACTTTCATAAATTTGTTTGGTTTTTATATTTTGGTCCTAAAAGAAATTTATATTTTAATTTTTGTCATAGTACGTACACATCATCAATTCTTTTATCACGCAGATCCGTTGTAACATGGAAAATTGAAGTCCGTTTAAAAAAGGATCATACAAGTAACGGAAGTAAAACCACAAGACCTATAAAGGTAACGTGTATACCATAGGAACATAAAAGGTGAATTGGCTATAACACAGGGATCGAAGGGTTTTGCCGTATCATATTTCATGCTCACAAACTTTTAATACGAGTCAAATAAATGATATACGAGAAACATGTCTAAAGTTTAATGTAATATGATAGTCAAAACATAATAAATTATGTATTTGATTTTACAAAATACGATAAATGTTACGGTGAAAATGATTTTCTAAATTTTAACATTCGTATATTTATAAATTTCAATCAATTTTAATCATTCATCCAATTTTATTGGTTAGAGTTTAATTCCATTGTAAACTCACAGACAACTAAAATTTAATTTCAACTATTATGACTGGATGAATAATTGATATTAATTAAAATTTACAAATGTATCACTTCTCAAATTTTCGTGTTCTCCACATTTGACTAATATGTCTATTGTATTTTTGGAATTTTACTAGCATTAGTAGCAGTTGATAAAGACTTGGCAGCTTTCTTACCTGCTAGTGTTACCAGCTTAGATATCTTGATTTTATTTTTTAAAATTGCTTTATATATATTTATTTTTAGGTTTTCCCTTTTTTTACAAAACAAAAGCCTTTTCACACGTGTCTCAATATATGCCACGTATATCAAAGGGTGTTAATTGGTAAAAAAATCTAGTTGAACCTAAATTTCGAAAGTTCATGCTTCGGTAATAGCACTATTTAGGAGATAATAGCATTAAACACATCCTTTTTGGAACAATTATCTCACGCATGCGGGTGTATTTACTTATCGTTATCAATTTCTTAATAGTAGTATATCTTTATCCATATTAAATATTAGTAATAATCTAAATATGTTTGAAAAACTAAATGCCAAGTCATTTAACGATAAGCTAAATTATCAATTAACCTGTGAGAAACTTTAACATAATGTTATGATAAAAAAAAAATTTCCATTGGCATTATAATTTTCATAAGGTGAACATTGATGCATACATGCACATGTAATTTAAACATTTTAATTAGACAGATCATTTTATTTGGAGTTGTCTTCCACAAAATTCAACTGTTTTCTTTTAATTACATGAAATGATTTTTTGAATGTGACGTGAAAGGAGTTAGTTAAATCAAATTATAACCAATTAATTGTTAATTACATCTTTAGATTAAGTAAATTGGACATGTGCTGATTCACATTTGGTATCAATAGAATGTTATTATTTAGGTATTATGATGATAACTTATAAAAAGGTATAATAATGATATTAATAGAGATTCACCATTATAATTTAGTTGATACGTGACATATATGACAAGTAGGATTAAGTCATGAAAATACAACACCTTGTGTACCATCTTGCATAATACTATCACATTATCATTAATAAAATACTGATATTTTATTTTTCCCCCCTGCAAATATCCAAGTTAGTGGAGTTTAGTCCTCAAAAGTTACTAATCAAAGTGTGTTTTATGGATGGTTCTATTCGTTTATTTTCCAAAAAGGAAATACTTTACTTGCTTAAAAATTATTCCTTACTAGACATTTTCAGGAAAATAAAAGGTGAATTACTCAAAGACACAAAGAGTCTCAATCAATTGTAAATTACTTGTCGGACATTGAAATGAGTTCATACCAAATCCTTTGAAGTTGGGCTAGTTGTGCAGTTATATTAAAACTAATCTATACATTAACCGATAAATTAAAAAGACTGAAATTTAATTTTGTATAATTTTATACTATAACCAACTGAATTTTTATAAATGAACTATTAAGATTAATCTTAAAACATAGATACATGCGCCTAGTGCCTAGACTTGTCTGGCGGGCAGGTTTGGGTGGGTTCAGTTGGACTAGATTAGGTTTTTCGAGCTCAACCTGGTCTACATTTTACTAAGTAAAATGAATTTTACCAGGTTATCATTCTTATATAAAATATATTTATGTCAAAATATTTATAATATGAGAATAACTAATCAATTTATATTAATATATTGGGAAAATTTAGGAAAAGTATTACGTGGTTTCACTTATTTGTAAAACGAGAACGGATGATCTTTTATGCAAACAGAGGTCTGTGTTTTTAAAAATTTGTAAAAGAAGGTCTGTGGTTTCAAAAATTTGCAAAAAGGATATGGTTTCAAAATAATAATGTTACATTGAATAAATCAAACAATTCAACATTTTAATACTTTAACCTTGTTATTTTAAAATAGTATGTTAGAATTTAAGTAATTTCAGATATTTTTTATTTTTTATGATTTTTTAAAGTTTGTTATCAGAATTTATTTAAAAAAATATTTGCACTATTCAAGAAATTACGAAATTTATCATTATTGTGTATTGTATTTTAATTAATTATCCAGCCAAAATTCAAATAAAAAAGAATAAGATTACTCATTTTCGTGACATAATTTAATATTGAGAATTCTTTATTTGTAAATTTTTTAAACCCATAACCCTTTTTACATAAAAAGAAAATAATTTGATCGCATTTTACACATGAGTGAAACTAAAAGGCATATCTTTTAAGTTTACTCTAATATATTTGTAATTAATGTATTTGAAATGTTAATATTAACCATGTTTACAATATTTTTAAGGTTTTCTGATTCAGTACTATTAATAATATTTATACATTTATGTATAATATTATTACATATCATGTTAGATTGTTATTTAGACATTTTTTTTGCAATTTGAACTAATCATATTCTATTTATTTATATCAACCGAATGTGATGATTTTCGATTAGGAGTAGAAGAGAACAACCTGAATTAATATGGTAACATGATATCGCAGAGGATGCTATATTTGTTTATCCTAAAAAGAGACGAGAAAGCAGTCAAAAAAATTGATGATTGCACGTGGAATCTCATGTCCAAAAAATGGGTGTTGGAGGAAACAATAATGATATAAGTGAATCATATAACTATAGGTAGCCTGATAAACCCTTAATCATATCCTATCCCATAATTCAATCCCGTATTCATGTTTAGATCTATTTTATCATTGGATTTAGATACATACATAACATCCAATATATAGTTTAGTTTACATCCAGAGTGTTTTCAAAATTCTGAGGGATCTCTTTTGAAGAATTTCAAATAAAAAAAATTGGATGGGAAAATAATATTAAACAAATCCTTTAAAGTTAGTCACTTATTGCTTGTAAAAGGAAAAAATTTCTTATTAATTTTTTTTCAATGGAGAATTCATTTTTTTTTTCTTTTTTGTAATAAAAAGGAATGCATACATGAATGCTAATGCATGCACTAAAGCTTTTAGACAAAGCCATAACCAAATTCTATATACATATAATATGGTAGGTACGTGTGGTTGCTATATAGTTTTACTTTGTTGCCATTCCTTCACATGCTAAGGCATGTTATGAAATTAGTTGTGGCCTATGTTTTACATGTGCATGTTGCAACTGCACATGGTTTTTGGTGATATCCTTCCCTTTGTTATTTATTACTAGATGATTTAATGCATTGGAAATGTGTTTGAAGTTAGCACAAAAAAAACCTGTTGCCTCTTTGAATTTTTAAAATAATCCTATAATTACCTCAATTTTCAAAGAGTATAATTTCCTAATCTCTAAATGCCACGTATCAGCTTTTGATTGGAAAGAGAATATCAGAAAAAATGACATTTTCGAAAAGTCTATTAACTAAAAGTTGACACTTTGCATTTATGGAGCAAAGTGGTGCGCTTTTCGAAAATTGAGGTAATTACGGGGTCACTTTGAAAGTTTAGAAGAACTAACAATTTCTTTTATGATGACTTGCTAACCTCCCCATGCAAACCTTATTAGATAAGTATTAATACCATGTAATATGGTTAGGGTTAGTTCAGAAAAGAAATTTTACTATTAACTACACAACCAGCCTAAGAAAATATCCGACTGACCAGGGTTAAATTATATGAATGACGGATTCCAATAATCCCAACAATGGTAGTGGACATGTAACATGTTGCCAAAAGTATGTATAATATTTATTAGTAAAATAATAATCATAATCATAACTGTCACGCCCCAATCAATTTTAAATGTCACCTAAAAATACCATACAAAGAAAGGCAAGAAATAATCAGAGTTTGATTAGTAGGAATTTGATTTGAAATGCCATTTTAATTTGTCTAGAATCTATCTTCACATGGGCAACCACGTTGTTTCAATAGTTTGTTACCGTATCAAACCATACACATGTGGTTATGGGTTTAACTACCTTTGTCCTATTGTGAGGTTTCGGTGGCTCATATTTACTAAGCCCTTCATTCTGAGACTTTTTTGGTGTAAAATTATTCCTAAACTGGCAAACCGAATTTTGTAGTCAAGAGCTCTTGTCTAAGCATAAGAGTAGTTTGTACCGTAAGTAATCTAGCGTGATGGTGCGTCCAAGTATGCTTTTGATTGGGCTTTCATGTCCAACTTACAAAACAGTTCGTCTATCATGATAAGGAAAGAATTCTGTGCGTCTCCATCCCTTTTTCTTTTTCATTAGTTGATATGTAGTATAATTTTGTTATTTTCTCTTTCTTACTCCCTCACTTTTTTTTTATTGTAATCCTCTTATGTATTTCACATTTTATTAAGAAATCATTTAATAAGGGTATGAAAATATTAATACAAGCTAATGTATTCAATTTTAACTCTCTTGAAAATAACATAAGAATGAATACAAGTATACATAGAAGAAAAATGAAAAAGAATCATGGAATTTTGAAATTGATTATTATTTTGGATTTTCATATATTGATTAAACAAATTATTAAAAAATGGACGTAGTGTATTTTATTTTCTCTCTCATGAAAATGGATCACATGTCAAATAATGAATAGAGACACATGGAAAGGGATATCATGGGATATCATTCCGAGGACCACAAAATTTTTTACCACCAATAAAAGGGCACTACAATACGTTGGTGTACATGCCTATGCCAATCTTAGGTATGGCATAATTTTAAGCATTGGTTTTCAATGTGATATTCTGAAAAATTGATCTCATAAATTTTATCTAATATTACATATTTTAACTTCAAATAATACATTTTCATCTTTCATAATATTTAATTAGTAATTATGAAACTATGACTATTATTTAATTTTCGTTCATCGCTATGTACACAATAGAAATCTCGTTAATTACTAAAAACCCACCTGCATTAGTTTTCTTTTTTTTCCATGTTAAAACATCTTTAATAGCTTGTGAATTCCAAGTTTAAGCGACATGTGGAATATAAGTTCTTATTGATGATGTGGTAATAATCTTAAAAATAGACAATGTCTATTTATAAAAGCATCTTTAGTAGTTTCTGGATTCCAAGTCTAAGTGTCATGTTGAATAGAAGTTGTTTTTGATAATGTGATAACAATCTTAGAAACAGACAATGTCTATTCATAAGATAAGAATAGTAGATTGTCTATTCCATTTAAAGTGTATTTAGCGTAGACAATGTCAATTTGGTTGTCTACATCTAGACAATAAAATAAACATTGTCTACAATTAACGATGATACATAGATGTCACATCATACAAGGAAGATGGGCTAGACAAGCTACTAAAGATGCTTTTTCAAATTAATTGTCTATTCCTTCCTATGTGTTAAGACAATTTGTGAAATAGACAAGCTACTAAAGATGCTCTAAGATAGGAATAATAGATTGTCTATTCCATTTTAAATAGTATTTATAGTAGACAATGTCTATTTGATTGTCTACATCTAGACAATGTCTACGATAAATGATGACACATAGGTGCCACATCATATTAGGAGATGGGCTAGACAAGCTACTAAAGATGCATTTTCAAATTAAGTGTCTATTCCTTCCTACGTGTCAAGACAATTTGTGAGATAGACAAACTAGTAAAGATGCTCTTAGTAGCTTGTCTATTTCACAAATTGTCTTGACATATAAAAAATAATAGATAATCAATTTGAAAATGCATTTTTAGTAACTTGTCTAGCTCATATTCCTTATATGATCTGACACCTATGTGTCATCATTAATTGTAAACAATGTCTATTTGATTGTCTAGATGTAGACAACCAAATAGATATTGTCTACAATAAATACACTTCAAAATTGAATAGACATACTTTTAAGACTATTATCACATCATCAAAAACAATTTCTATTCCACATGACACCTAGATTTGGAATCCAGAAACTACTAAAAATGCTCTTTAACTAACACGCTAATGCACTGTATCATCAAAAGATTTTTGATGAATGATGCGAACATCTGTGCTCACACATAGTATATCTTAATCTAAATTATTTTTCTCGTCTCTTTCTTCATATTTGAAATCTCCTCAGTCCCCACACTCACTTTAGCTTTATTGAACTTCATTTATGGCTAACTACTCTACTTAATTGAAGTCACACGTGTCATCTTATACTACTAGAAATATGAAGTTGAAGAACCAAAAGAATGCAGCAAAATGAAATTAAAAAACCATAGTGATACATCAAACATTTTAAAATTTATCATCTAACATGAGTGATTGGAATTGGGTTTGGGCTTGGGCTTGGTTTTGCCCCTTTTTCTGGATTTCTTAACAGGAAAATAACCAGAATGGTGAAAATACCATAAAGCCCCTCGAGCAGCATGTTCAGCAGCAGCAGTCTTCTTGGGTTTGGGCTCACCAAAACACTCCAAAATCGTCCCCCCAGTCTCTCCTCCCCCGATCTCTACCGTAACCTTAAAGCTGAACCTGTTTAGATCTTCAATTTCTCATTTATGGCAACGAAATTGAACATTTGATTACAATTGTTAGGCACTCAGAATACTTACAATCGCCAGTGTGGAGGCCCTTCCTGTTTCCAGCATTCAAAACAAGGCGGTTTCCATTGATTGGCTGCACAAATTTCATGCAACTCTGATTTCGCCGATGCCCCTTAAAAACCATGCCAGCCATAATAATTGTAGGAATTAATTAGCGAAATTCCCAAAATTAAAGGAAGTAGAATGAAATCTGCTGCAGTACGTACCAGAGGCATTAGGATTAGGAATTGGAAGATTGAGGTGATGTTGAAGAGGCGTTTTATCAACTAACGAATCGGCAGCGGTGTTGGCCTCATCATCGAATTTTTTCGGCAGCTGTGTGGCCGGATCGGAGAAGACGGTTGAGGTGGTGGGAGGATGATCGTTGAGATGAACGGAGGAGGATTTCGACATTTATTTACATCAAGTTGAAAACCAACCACTTACCCAATTTAATACTGCACATAAATAATGTTTATTAAAGAACAACACCCCAACCAACTCTCTTTTTTTTTCACTTACATATATGGTCCCCAACAATTTGTTACCGTCATACTCGCATTTTAAACGTTTTTTTTTTTTTAATTCTTTAACACTAAACAGCATTTTTTAATATTTGGTTATTAATTGCTTTGAGTAATTCTACAATTTAAAGTTTATAATTACCAAGAAATAACTTGGTGGCTGATGGTGGGATCTAAGTTGGTAAATGTGCAAGACAGATGAATGGTTACATAATCGCCACTGTTTGGTCTCCCTTGAACTGTCTTGAGTTTGAGTGTTTAGTTCATACAAAAAAGTCTTCTAAAATTTATCTTTATTTTACATGTGTAAAATCAAAATTAAGCAGTTTTTATTGTATCCGCCCATTCAGTAGCATTCATCCAATAGCATCGTGTCAGTACTCAGTATAGTCTATAACCATATTAAATATCTCTTTATTTAGACAATAATTTTTCCTGAAATTTCTATGGCAACATAAAGTTTATTTACATTTATAATTCCTCCTTCCTCAAAGAAGGGCTCCCATTTTCTTATACTTTTTTTTAAATCTCAGTACTAATTCCAGCCTAATAATGAGGCTCGTAATTCTGAAATTGATGTTTAAGTGAAATAAATAGAACTTTAATTTAATAATTATAACAAATTCCAAATATTCAGGCATTTCAGACATAAGATAATAAAAAACCTGGATAATTTTCATAAACAAGTCATAGTTTTTACACACTATCAAAAGACATACAAACATCATCTCAAACATTGGAATTTCTCTGTTCTTCCCTTATAAGATTGTTAACATTGGAATTGCTTAGTTCTTCCCTGATACTCTCCAACCCACGGTGCCAATGATCATCAGTTTCCGTCAACGACCGGGATGTCGATTTTCTCCTGTTCTTGGATTTATTGGTCTCAGAATCCGCTTTAGTCTTAAACATGGAAAAGAAACAATTTTCGTCGTCCTTCGTCGCTGAATTCCAAGAGCAACTACAAAACTTCTTACCTTCAATTTCATCCTTACCATGACGAGAAGATTCACAGTTCCTTCCGGCGAACTGAAGAGGAGATGTCCGGAGAAAGTGTCGCTGAAGCTTTCGGACAGTGCTTGTGGGGACAACATAGTACTTGTGTCCTAACACCAGCATGGTGTCTGGTTCGACTATGTTCCATGGCTGTTGAAAAACATCGGGGTAAGCAACCACACATTTGGGGTTCCTGTTCATGATTTCCGATGCCAAAAGTGTTCTGTCATGAAGCTCTTTGTGCCCTCCTGGATGAACTATCTTAACCACCATGTTTTTGGTGTTGTTTGAGCATAACCACCTTGATATCGCCATACGTGAATCTTGTTTTCGATCATTAATTTGGTATTAAGTTAATGTAGGTGAGTGGAAATGCAGGCTTGAGTATATTCCGCCTTCTCGATCCCTTACTTTTCGTTAATATCATTGCTATTTTTTTAGACATATAAGCACCATATATAGAAGATTGGCTACTGCATAGTTGTGAATCATGTTAATATTTTAGTGTCATTGATGCAATTGTAATATTTCATCAAACAAGTTGGGAGAGTGCGGAGTGCACCTTTATTCAGAATTTATTACAATATGGGGATCCGAGAGGCAGAGTCCCTGGCTGGGGTCGAGCTAGAAAAGTTTTTTGTTATTACCTCAAAAAGTCATGTTGTTTGGACAAAAAACCTGTCATTTTCTTAAAAAGTCATGTATTTTTAAAAATTGACATTTCTCGAAAAGTCATGTATTTTCGGATAGCTTTTCTGCTATAAATTGTTCATTTTTCATATTTTTAGAACAAATTCTCATTCTAAGTTCTTGTAAAAAATATAATTTTATCCAATTGAAATATTTAGTAGAACCGCTAAATAAATTTCAATGAGAAAGTGTTTCATGATTTCATATTTATCGTTGTATTTTCCCAACAAATCATGTTGCAGTATTGGCAGTATTCAATTGTTTTCCGATTTCGAATATGTGTAGCTTTTATGGTATATATCTACATTGGCATTTCACAAGTTGATTGTTTTTGTTTTGTTTTGTTTTAAAAGTTGTGTTCATTCAAGTCAAAATTCAGCTGATAACTTCAAGAGAAGTGGTTTGGATAGTTGCTAACCCGACAGCCATAAACAGCAAGATCCGACAATCGCACAACTAAGAACATCCTTCAACTTCCCAAAGGAGATTCTCAACCATGTATCTAATTTGTCAAATATCAGTCCCATCAACAAGACACGGATCGTATTGGCGTCATCAGGTAATATATATGAAACATAATATGAAAAATTTAAGGAAATATGACAAATTTCAGCTCCTTTCTGGCTTGGATGCTACTTTGCAGGTGTTTGTTGCTTTGCCAAAAACAAATCTAGCTGATGCTTCATTTTGTATTCAAGGGTTTTGATTCAGTAGGCAACCATCAAACGGAAAAATTGGCAGTACAAGGACAATGTCGCCTGGCATTTTGACTGATTATTACTAGGACCTGATGAAGTTTCTTTTTCACTCCTGCTTGATTTTGGACCAGTTTGACATTGCTGCTAAAGTTGATGTCACGAAAGTTCCATATACAAACTTTTAATAAAACAACAGAAATTGAACAAAAGAGTTTGATTAATTAGAAATTATTCGCTATTAAAATCCAGAACTGTTGTTGAACAACAGTTTAGAAAAACTTGAAAATGGATCTTTTCAGAAAAAGAGTTTGGGAATGCAATCCCAAATTAACCCTTAGACTCAAAATCTATGTCTTGTAACTCATATTCAAACCTTAAACGGTCTTAAAAATGCAACTGATTAATTAGAAATTATTCGCTATTGAAATCCAGAACTGTTGTTGGACAACAGTTTAGAAAAACTTGAAAACGGATCTTTTCAGAAAAGGAGTTTGGGAATGCAATCCCAAATTAACCCTTAGACTCAAAATCTATGTCTTGTAGCTCATATTCAAACCTTAAACGGTCTTAAAAATGCAACTGAACTCAACAAATTTTCCTTACTAAAAAATAGTTCTTCCGAAAATTCAATATTCATAAAGACTCATGAGTTGATGTGACAACATACAAACATATCATGTTGAATTCGAATAATTTACAGCTGTTATGACAATAAACAAAAATTCCGTGCATAGTAAACTCCAACTAAAAAACAGTAAAAGAGATCAGAGATAACTAAATATATGTATGCTGTAAATCAATGGGTCCCAAGAGGCTCAGTCATTCTCAAAGAACCCCCAAGTTCAAGAGGTAAAAGAGGGATTAGAGAATGCAAGACATCGGTTATCAATGGCCGGTAACTTGGTTCTTGTTGTATGCATAGCACAGCAACCGCAGCCACCTGCAACATTATAGAAATCTCAGTTTATGTTTAATAAACTTGCGTTATGCTTACAATTTATGTACCTACCTGATACAAGTGCTTCAAATCCATTGTGTTCCTAAGAACAGGATCCACGATGTTCGGAAGCTTCGCTCTATCGGTGAGTTGGGGCAACGCCTACACGATGTACGAATAATATCATTAGAATCTTTAAAGGAATTGCCTTTTATGGATATAACGAATGATTTAGTTCAACGTAACATGTACCCATGTTACTATAGACTCCGATTTGTGTTGTGAGATCTTTTCCACTGGCCTTTTACCCAGGAGAAGCTCGAGCAGAACAACCCCAAAAGCATAGACATCGCTTTTATCAGTTAGTTTACCTGCAAGAACAAAATGAATTGCATTTTTTAGATAAAAATCTCCAAATACTAGTTTTAAATAACATGAGCATATATACCTTCCAAAAGGTACTCTGGGGCAACATACCCCAAAGTACCCGAAAGCTTTATATTCTTGTTTTCGATTCCGGAAGTTACAGCTAATCCAAAGTCTGAAAGCTGCGAGAGAATATTCTAGTTAGATTCATAAATGAAGCAGGCACGCCACGTAAATCATAGTTTTTTTTACCTTGGCATTGAAGTCTGAATCGAGAAGAATGTTTGATGACTTTATGTCTCTATGTACAACAGGAGGATTGCAGTGCTCATGAAGATATTCTAGTCCTCTGCTCATTACAAAACGTATTAATCGCTTATCGCCTAAAAAAACAGAAAGTATGACACATAGGCTACTAAAAATAAAGATAAAGCATTGGACTTGCCTCGCAACATCGACAGCGATTTTCATCCGAAGATTCCACGATAATGCTGATCCATGTGTCGGTCCTAAATGTCCAAACCAATGCTTTGTAAATTTGCACCTGTCAATTGTTAAAATACTTTCTAAATATGTCTTACCGTGTAACTGATTCTCCAATGACCCGTTTTGCATCATTTCGTACACAAGAAACTTCGCTTCATCATGAACACAGTAGCCTAATAGGGAAATTACGTTTTGGTGACGAATTTTCATCAACCACTTCTTCTCATTCTGCACTTAGAGTAGAACATTAGTAAATTTGCACCAAGAAAATGGAAAATGAAAACCGATTTCAGCACGATACTACCTCGAATTCCCTTTCAACGTCCTGCCCATTCTCCAATTTCTTTACAGCAGCAAGGAGTTTATCGTTGAAACGAGCTTTGTAGACAAGTCCATGACCGCCTTCACCCAATAGATTCTTTTCGTGGAAATTGTTTGTTGCTGCTGCTAGCAACTGATATTCCATTGCAGCAATTGGACTGTTTTTATTAACTGTTCTTGAGGAATCAAGTTTCTTTGAAACTAGACTGAGTGAATGCTCTTTGGCAGCTGCTTCGTATTTGCACAAAGAGATAAGGTACTGAAAATGAATTCAACGTGAATATGATTTGTAGGAAAATTACATACCGAATTGCTCAATTTTTTCATTGGACTTGTTCGAGTTCTTGATTTGGTGAATGCAGAAACATGAGAAGAAGAGCAAGATTGCAACAAGGAGAGTTGAAGCTACAATTAGTGCTATCAGTATTCTCTTGTTCAAATCTTCATGGTGGACTACTGTAATTACAGGAGCAACCGACAATCCTATAAAACCACGACAGTATAAAATATCTCATTTCTCAAATAAATCAATGGTTTTTAACATAACATGATCTCAGTTCTAGTAGCCCCTAAAGTTGAGACCTTTAGTGCATATGCAAAACAAATTTAGGAAATTTTCTTTCATTAATACATTTTAAGACAAACCCACAAATCTAGAACTAAATAGACTAAAAGGGAAATGATGATTTCTTCAAACATGGTGGAAAATCTACACATAATCAAATAACTGCAACCAAACAAGCCATTTTCCCAGAATAGTAAAGAGAAATTAAAGAAGCATTACAAACCTGGAGATTGAGCTTCCATTTTAAGAGAGAAGAAAGAAATGGGTTGTTTAAGTGTCGACTCAGGTCTGGCATCAAGTGGGAAAAACAAATAGGTAGCAGAAAACAATGACCACATGAGCAGCAAAAACCCAACAAGATTCATGTCTTGTTTCCCCCTCAAATAAGAAAACAAAAAATGTTTTGTAATGGATTTTCAAAATGGGTTTTAGTTTTTGAACTTTGAATGGAAGGAAGGGACAAAATACTTTCTTTATAGTACAGACAACCCCAAAAAGCACTTTATTTAAACTTGGAACTGTGTTTTTTTGTTTATCCAGTCAAGTTATGAGTGTTCTGGAAAGTGGGGCCAACTGGACTTCAAATCATGTGGCAGTTATTCAATTCTCAACTCTTTGATGTTCTTGTGTTAATCAGTATTTATGAGCTGTGCTTTGTTAGGAAATAGTAGTTAACACACCTTATTGTTTCACCTGTGACATGAATCACCGTTATCATGTGAATTTTGTAGCTTAATAATATATGAGAAATCTCAATCGTGTCTTTAAATTCAATATTCACTTAGTTAAAGTACAAAATTAAAACTTTGAAAATGTTAACTAAATTAAAAGAAAAGCAAGTGGGATAGCCCTAAACCCCGGGCCAGTCCTGGGGCTGGGTAATGAGTGCTACCGCTCAGGATCCATGTCGGAAGGAGCTCAAAAATAATGTTCTTTTTATAATTATAGTAATTAATGTTAAAAATATAAAAGTAAACAATAATTATTAGTAGATGAATTGGTAAGTAATTTTTTATCAAAGTGAGAGGTCATGAGATCAAATCTTGATTTCCACGAAATAGTTAATTTTTATTATAATTTTTTTTACCAATAACCCATTTTATCAATCTCTATATTATTTTACCTAAAATTCTCAATTTACCAGAACCGGGCCTACCTAAACCTAAATAGCATTCGATAAAAGCGGAAGGGAAAATGACATGTTATTGTTTAACTACTCAATTTGTCATTTTTCAGCTTATTTTCAACTCCAAAATATTTAAATAATACATATAAAATGTTTTGTCAACCCTTTTGAATTAGATATATATGTAAATGAGACATATTTGTCATCCCACCCATGTGACTTGTATTATTTCTATATTTATTTTTCTCAAAGGTTATATACAAAATTTAACGAGGTTAAGTATATATTTTTTATGTCTTTTATACAAATCAAGATTTTTTTTGAAGATGGTAGCTACCTCAAAATATCTCACCTTCATTTTAGAACCATGACTTTCATGCCCTCATTATTATAACCAAAATTTATATCAAAAGGCATGGCTTCAGACTTGCAAAATGATAATGATACCAAATAAAATAAATTGAAGGCTTAATCATGGATCACCTTTTTAACTTGATCACTTCTTAATTTGAATTGATACCGCTTGAAATTTCAAAGTTAAAATGATCATTTAAGACAAGTTCAAGAAATAATAGATGTGTTAAGCCTAAATTAAACTTACATGCATAATTTGACATGTTATAGGCTGGAAACGGAAAGGGAACGATATACTTTACTTAGGACCAGTTTGGGATTGCTTTCCCAAACTGCTTTTCCGAAAAACTTAATTTTCAAACTTTTGCTATAAGTTGCAGGGTTAATTTTGAAAAAAATAAGTTAAACAGTTCCTAATTATATAGTATGAAAAATCAAAATACGATGCTCAAAGTTAAAATATTTAATTTTATAAAAATTTTATGAGAGCAAATTATTGAAATAACAGCTTGAAAAACAATTCCAAATAGACCTTAAGAGTAGACTTTCACAGGTTGGTACTTATAAAATGAAAGAGCTATGGTACTATGAGATGCTATGTCATTACTTTTGGCCCATGAAAACCAGCCCAGAGCTCTCCTTTCAAGAGTACAACCAGCATCTATTTAGTATTATTACGGTGCTTGCATGCCTATTTTATTTTATTTCCTAGAAAGCTGCTAGTATAGTCCAATAACCTTTGATAAAAAAAATGTCCAATGCAACCATAATTTTGTAAAATTAAAAGTAAGCTTAATTAGTAAAACAAGTGTGTGTCAAACTGTCAATGTAAAGAGAAGTAATCTTGAACTTCAAACCTTGCAAACTTTAGTCCAAAATAAAAATGAGAGTGCTCCAAATTAAAGCAAAGAACTTGTTAAAAAGTAGTGGTAAAACCTTATATAGCTATTTTTGTATAAAATTCTAATATCATAGTATTATTTATGAATAAATAATAGTAATCAAAGACTACATGACAAGTTTTTTATTAAAAGCATTGCAAAATTCAAAGACTACTTGACAA
>CATIWQ010172129.1:0-16116 GCA_949673415.1 Euphorbia schlechtendalii | reverse complement strand
CACAATTTACCATGCGATCATTTTCATTAATTAAAATTGATCAACCAATGTGCTAATAAAACAAACGGTTTTATTTAAATAACAAACACTTTATCGCGATTGATTTTTTTAGGCCACACGAGCCTCACTAAATTCAAAATCAAACATATGTGCCATATTTCGTGCTAACCTTTGTGGATGCAGGTTAGATGTATGCTTAGGATTTATTTTCCTTCAGGTATTGCATATATTTTTATGGAAAATGTAATTAATAGAGTAGCGGGTGGTTGCATCCCCCGATATTTGAAAGCCTTGTAATTTTTATTTTCCTCATTTACTTACTGTTTTTTGGATGGTTTGTTTTCCCGCTTTGTGGATGATTTATTACTTTTTCCATACGTGAACCATGCATTTAAAAATAAAAAAAATGACCTACGTGCGAATATGCACAATTAAGAAAATATGGTTTTCTGTAGATGTAATATAATGTGATCACATAAGAAATAAGCAACTTATCCTGGACCCGAATCTCTGTGTCTTAGTGGCCGTCCCCCGGACGTTAAGCCTCGCAGGACTCTAATTCCTGTAAAGAGCTAATCTAGGTGGTGACTCCACACTAAGAGACGGTGGATTCGAGTTCGAACTGATCTTAAACATTTTCGCTTTTCTCTTTCAACCTTTTTTCTAGGTCCCTGACCTGATGCTTTCTTTTTATAAACACCCCGGTGGACCGCGCCTATCATCTCCGACGCTCTCAGCACACCGCTCCATATCGTCCGCTCACAAAAGGATGCCATTATATGACAGAAATGATAGGACATCATTCCACATACTTAAGTTTGAAGTCTTTATACGTGCCCAAGGCTGGTTAGATGAGATGTTAGCCACTCTCTTCCCCTATTTTTTATCTGGGATAGCAGGTGATTGGTACATGAACCAGTCACCTATCATAAGAAATAACTAGAGAAATATCTCTAGGGCGTTCAATGAATAGTTCATGTTTATAAAGAAACCCAAGTTGGGGATGAGAGATTTGGTCACTTGTAGATAAGATGAATACGAGAACTTTAGGGTGTATGCCCAACGCTAGATGTTTATACAAGTCGTGATCAGACATAAGCCCTCCAAGGAGCAGCTCATGAGAATGCTGATTGAAGGGCCCATCATGATATCCGAGATGGCCTATCTATGGATAATTACTTAGGCTTTATTGATCTCATTTAGGCGAGGATCAACTTGGAATGGAACCTTAGGGACACGTGGAGCCGAATTTTGGTGGTGGGAATTGGAATCCTCTCCAATCAAATCCTTGAGATGCTTACCGAGTTCGCCTCGAGAGTGAATTTGGTTGGGTTAATCCCTATACGTGGAGAGAATGTAGCAGATGACTATGATTTGTTCAATTCAATATATACTACAGATGATGCGAATGAGGAGATGGAAGAAGTAATAAAGGTACAGGCTAAGCCAATATACTTGGATGCTTATGTTTTGAAGTCCCGAAGGAGGGGAGAGAAGGATGATCCTAGGTTTGTAAAATAAGAGGAGATTGTATACGTTAAGAAGCCTATAGACATGGATGAATATCAACTCAAAAATATCAAGAGGAGAAGGGATGATGTGCAATACCTATGGCAGACTCCCTTAGAGTCAAGGGTGATAAAAAAAGGATTATTGAGAGTAACTCGTAGTGGGCGGGTCTTTGGGAACAACCCTATTCATCTAGGTAACTCATCAGCTTAGGAAATCGCAAGGCGATCATACGAAGCTAGTTTTGCCTTCGATAGTCAATGAAGATGAGTTGTAGGTTGATCCCCTGGTGAATCAACTTAAGAGCACCCAATTGAAGTATAGCATTTGGTAACTACTACGCTTTTCTAAGGCACACTACCGGGGCTTAGTGCAGAAGTTAATGGAGATGTGCTCAGCCATTGGGGAAGGGATACCTCTAAAGAAGAACATGACCATTACCTTTGATTGGTCCGACCTACCACCAGAGTGCCAAAACAACAACAAGACCCTCTTCATCCGGTGAACATCTTCGATAGGTCAATCCCTTTCATCATGGTAGATGATAGATCTACTCTTAACCTGTGCTTGCTCAAAGTGTTGCCTCATCTAGGTATGAGCGATAATATGTTGCAGAATTCGGATGCTGTCATCCAAGCTTATGATGATGCCAAGCGGGGAGTTGTGGGAACGTTTACCATATCGATGGTTGTAAATGGGGTGAGGTCGGAGGTGAAGTTTACCATGCTTGACATACTAGTATCCTACTCTTTACTCCTAGGCAGGCCATGGATTCACGCTCTTGGCACTATCCCTTCCACTTTACCCCAGAAGAATAAGCAGGTTCATCAAGGTAAGCCCGTCACAATAGAAGCGGATCAGGAGTTGGCTATGGCAACAGTCGCCTTTGTGGAACAAGGATCGAAAGGCCTAAGGGTGGCCATGATTGGTCAAGAGAGAAAGCAGAAAAGGATCCTTATAGGGTATCGCCACTTCTCGGTAGGATTGAAGAGGATAATGAAGCATCAAGGGTTCATCCCTGGAAGAGGGTTAGGCAAATACCCAGAGGGGATAGCTGAACCTATTGACCCACTCTTGCTTACTCCCAGGGTAGGGTTAGGATTCACCCCAAAGTATAAAATCTACAAACACAAGAAGCTGTATTTTTGTAACATGGTCAGTGTTTACACCATTAAAAGGGGAAGGTAGTATTTGGGGGATAGTGAACCTATTATGATGAATGGAAAAGAGGTGCTAGGTTTTGAAAATTTCAAGGATGTGTATAACTTCCCAAATGACTGTATGTTGGTTCCGATAAGTGAATCCCTTTACGACTCTAGGACCATTGATCATCCGAAACAAACCACTCTCAATGAGGTTGTTCCAGCTACGAACCCTGCTATGATTACTGCTTCTACAAAGGATAAGGGGAAGGCTAAAATGTTTGCTGAAGATGAATAAGAACTCGAAACCGTTGAGGATGAAGTGAAAGAATCCGTCTCTGCTATCACCAAGGCCCTAACACTCTTGATGAAGAAGGAGGGAAGGTAGAAGGAGTCATGAAGGAAAGCTCGCTATCTATAGCTATAGAGATCGTTTCCAAAGCCGTAACCAAGGAAAAGAAGGAAGTCATTACTAAGCCTGACGTAGCAGAGCTAACCGCCAAGATGGAAGAAGACCCTCCACCTGTGGAGGAAGGTGATGTCATAGATGTAATCTTTAATATCAGTAATGTTTTTAATGTAACAACACTACCTATGTGGCTTTTCAATCAATGAATCCGAACTTTACTTACTTGTGTGATGTTTCGCCAGATGGAAACATGCATTTTCATACTCATATGCATAGTGTTTTTAGCATAACTAATACTTGTTTGCATGAAATAAATTTGGGTACGGATGAATCACAAAAAATGGTGATGATTTCGAGTGATCTAAGTCTTGAGGAAGAATGTGAGATAACAAATGTACACAGAAAGCACATGGTAGCATTTGCCTGGTTATATGAAGACATGCCTGGGGTTGACAGAGAGATCGTTGAGCATAGAATTCCCACTGATCCTTGAATCAAGCCGGTAAAGTAGAAGTTACAAAGGTTCTAACCAGAATGGGATTAAAAGGTCAAGGTACAAGTAGACAAGAAAATAAGGGCCAAGTTCCTAGAAGTGGTGGAGTTCCCCACCTAGCTAGCTAACATCGTCCTAGTTTCAAAAGAGGATGGGAAGGTTCAGGTATGTGTGGACTTTAGAGATTTGAACAAGGCTTCATCGAAAGATGATTTTCATTTACCTCGTATCGATGTCTTGGTTGATAGTGTTGCCAGAGCCGCCATGTACTCCATCATGGATGGTTTCTTAAAGTATAATTAAATCCTCATGGCAATAGAAAAACAAGATCAAGACTGCCTTCATCACCGAGTGGGGGGTTTTATTGTTACAAGGTTACATCTTTTGGGTTGAAAGCGCTAAGACAACCTATCAACAAGCTCCTAGAGCCTTGTTGCATGACTTAATCCATAAAGAAGTCAAGGTATATGTAGATGACATTCTTGTCAAATCCAACACTAAAGAGGAACATCTGGTAGTTCTTGACAGGTTCCTTACCCGGATAGAGAGATGTAATCTTCGACTAAACCCGAAGAAGTGCGTGTTTAGGGTCACCTCGGGTAAACTACTAGGGCAAATTATCAATCAAAGGGGAATTGAGATAGACCTAGAAAGAGTAAAGCCATAAAGGAAATGCCAGTACCAAAGACGGAGAAAGAAGTACTGTCAGTCTTAGGATCCCTATAATACGCTAGTAGGTTTATTTCTCGCCTTACTACCATATGCGAGCCAATCTTTAAACTACTAAGGAAGCAATAGCCCGTCATGTGGAATGATTAGTACCAGATTGCCTTTAAAAGAATTAAGCAGTACTTGATTAAGCCACCCTTCTTGAAGCCTCTAGTGCCGAGACATCCCTTTATTCTCTATTTAGCCGTTGAAGAATCATCCGTAGAGGCAATGCTGTTCTGGGAACATGATGACAAATGAGAGCATGCAATATACTACTTAAGCAAGAAGCTAGTGGAGTTTGAGACCTATTACACCATTGTGGAAAAGACATGTGCTACAATGGTATGGCTGACTAGGAAGTTGCACCATTATGTTCAGTCCTATCGGGTGCAAGCAATGGCTAAGGTCGATTCCATGAAGTATTTGTGTCAATCTCCCACATTTATAAGCAAACATTCCCTATGGTTATTGCTCCTCTTCAAGTTCAACATTGAGTACATCACATGGAAAGTTATCAAGGGTCAAGCAGTTGCTGAGTTCTTAGCTAATCAAGGTTAGATTATGATTATGTGGAAAACCTGGAGTTCCCGGATGAGCAGTTATCATTGGTAGAAGAAGTTAAGAAGGTATGGACCATGTACTTCGATGGCGCCATGAATCACAAAGGAGCAGGCTTAGGAGTGGTCTTGATCACCCCTCAAAATGATGTCATACCACTATCAAGGTGCCTTCAGTTCCCAATCACAAATAATGGAGTAGAGTACGAGGCTTGTTTATTCGAATAAGAAGCCCTCTGAAAATTCAAAGCCAAGGAAGTCTTAGTTATCGAGGATTTTACCCTAGTTATTCGCCAAGTGATCGGTGACTAGGAAAACAAGGAAGAATGGCTTCACCCTTATCAAGAGGCAACCTGGGTGGCCTCCACCAAGTTCGATAAATGTGTTTTACGCCATGTGCTAAGGGAAGATAATCAGATGGTAGATTCCTTAGCTAACTTGGCCTCCATGTGAGAAGGACCCCAAGCACAACATATCAAGCCATTGGTTCTCCAGTTAGCCTAGGAACCCTATTACTATAGAGTAGTGACAGTGGATGACGATCTTGTGCCTGTTGTTAGTAATTGGATATTGTGAGATTCTTGCAAGATGGAGTGTATCCCAATGGGGAAATGGATTCCGAGTGCACTTTTCTTCTTTTCTTAGCTATTCAGTTCCGCTTGAACGACAATGACTTATTCAAACGTACTCTGGAGGGTTTTCTACTCCAATGCTTGAATGAGATAAAAGCCTTATTGGTAATCAGACGTATGCACATCGGCGATTGTGGCCTCCATATGAATGGCTTATCTCTCGCAAAGAAGATCAAACGGTAAGGGTATTATTGGACTACCATGGTTGCAGACTGCATAGTAAGGGTTTGAAAGTGTCATGAATGTCAGATATATGGAGACCTTAGCCATCTACCGCCCTTCAACCTCCATAACTTATCTACTCATTGGCCTTTATCATCGTGGGGGATTAACATAATTGGAGAGATCCATCCTTCTTCTAGTAATGAGAATAGATTCATCATGGTGGTAGTCGATAACTTTTCCAAATGGGTGGAGGCCAAATCTTATTCCAACATTACCACCAAAAAGTTGGCCAAGTTCATAGAGATGCGCATCTTCACTCGTTGTGGGATTCCTCACCATATTGTCTATGATAATGGAGTTTAATATCAAGGGGCAATAGCTAAGCTCATTGAGAAGTATGGTATTGAGCATCACTACTCTTCACGGTAAAGACCGCAAGTGAATGGGGTGTTCTATGCGGCCAAAAAATCGATTAAGAAAATCCTAAGTAAGATGGTGACTACTTACCGAGACTGAGCAGATAAGCTACCATTTTCAATATGGGGTTACAGAATAAGCATCAGAACTCCATTGAATCAGACTCCTTTCTCACTGGTATTACGGAATGGAGGCTGTCCTACCAATAGAAATAAGAGTAGGATCTTTGAGTGGCCTTGGAAGCCAAGCTAAGAGAATTAGAATGGGCCAGAGCCAGGTTTCAACAGGTTAAAATGATAGATGAACATTGTTTTAAAGCCTTGGATCACCTATAGATGTACCAGCAGTGGATGGCCAAAGCATTTAACAGTAAAGTCAAGTACTAAAAGTAGCCTTTGAAAGCAGGAGATTTGGTATTGAAGTAGCTAAGGCCTTTGAACATGGATGTTAGGGGGAAATTCTGACCAAATTGGGAAGACCCATTCATGATCAAAGTGCTAAGCAAAGGAGGAGTCAAGATCATGGACATGGATGGCAATGAATTTGTCAATCTGATTAATCAAGAAAAAAGGTAGTAAAAAACAAAAAATATAATTGTAAATTAGCCTATCAACTAACATTTGGTTGGTTGAGAAAAAGTTAGGGCATTCTTTGCAAAAATTAATAATAAATGTTCCTCTAAGTTGAAAATCTGAAAAGGGCGACTCAGGAAAAACTTAGGACAATGAGTGAAAATCAATAAGTACATTAATTAGAAAACCTTAGAGGGCCAGTTAATGATAGGGGTCAAATCATTCGAAACATTTGTACTTCGATTAATTTCATCAATAAAAAAAATCATTTCTTGCATATGTTAATTTAAATGTGTGGATGCCAACGGTAAAAACATCACAAGTAAATAATAAACACCTTACAATTTAGTTCGTTAAATAGTCCATACTTAGAAAAGAAAAAGAAAAATAAATCCGATAGAATTATACCACACTTGTATATTCGAAAAAAATTCGATATATTTGTAAATAAAATAGCATCATTTTCATCTACAACAATTCGTAGGTTGGCTCTATCTATGGCTATAAAGGCTGAGCTCATCCTCCTCCCTAGACCCCTCTCACGTCACCCAAGAGTACTTCTTGGGATCTCTCAAAGACCTGATCACCCCCAACCATCTGTGGTAGAATCGATCGGTCTCTATAGTCTCAGCTGCTCCATAATCAAGGTGAGGAAACTGAGTATGCTACATCCATAGGCTCGGTAACCTGTCTGGCCAAGTGTGATGCCACTCCGAATCCCTAGAAGAGCAAATACCTCGCGCTATCCTTTAACGCCTCCCAAACTATTTGCATAAGCGATTGGGTGAGTAAAAGGTGGAAAAACGTAGGCCTATCAACAGTATCCCATCCTCATGCATAAGGATTATGACATGAGTAATTGCCCACTAGGGGCAAAGCTAGCAAACCTTATCATTTAAAAGCTGACTCAGGGCTTGGGTCCAGTTACCCTCGCTCATTCAAGAATGCCCCTCAATGTTCAATCCCCACTTGTTAGAGCTTCTCCAATAACCACACCTAAAATAAATCATGTCAATATTGCAGAAAATAGGGCACATGATCATTTTTCATATTCATCTTACCTCGAGAAGAGTTAAGTGATCGTAAATTAGGTCAAGGTGTGAAGTAGCAACATCCATACCGATAAGGTTCTCTGTTAGTGCTAGAGTAAAGGGAGAATTCCCATGAGAAAAGGGGATCAATGATGGATAGTAATCAAAATGGGGCAATGGGAAAAACTTCGCAAATGAACTCAGCCATCAGTAGCAAAGCCAAAATATAAGGCCAAGCAATGTGAGCCCTTGGAGCGCCAATGCACCACTGTAATACGGTGTCAACTTGAAACCCTCCGGGAGATGGTAGATGAGAAAGGAAAGACACTATGGAATCAAAATTCCACAAACCTCATTGGGTATCATCACTCCTCAATTATTGGGCTAAGCTCTTTGTGGGTAAAGTAGAAAACATGGGTGATCAGGTTCCAAAATGTAAGCTCAGCTCTAAGTAAAGTCATATTCACGGGGTGAAATGCAAGATAGCGAAGCATCAATAAATCTAATCCTTCAAGCCTCTTCCAATCTGGGTTCTTCAATGTACGCAGGAAGACCCGGAGCTACTGGTTATGAGTCTACATGGAAAGAAAAGCAAAGAAGGAAGAAAACCTGAAAACTAGATGGCAATGTTGTTAACGACGTGAGCAATGTTATTAACTATATGGCTAATGTCGTTAATGATGTTGCAATGTTGTTAATGATATGGTCTCTCTAAAAAGTTGTCTATATCTATTATCAGAATGGATTTTCCCATGTGGTTAACAACATTGCAGTCACAGTGATAAAAAGGGGGTGGTATTTCAGTAAAAAGTCAGTTTACGAGCTAATTTTGAATCAGGGATCTCGCAAACACATTTGAGGATGGAAATCAATGTACTTACAAGTCCAAGCATCACAAAAAAGATTGAAACAAAGGAAATTCAATTAAACTTGTTTGTTCAAAAGAATTAAGTACAGTGTAATTATTCAAATAAAAAGAAAAAAAATGTTCAAAAGGCTTTAACAACGCCACTAAAAAGTTCCAAGATGAATGCGAAAAGCCTAAATAGAAAAAGAAGAGCCATCATCCTACTCTCCATCCTTAGAATTGCCAATCTAGTTGTCTGCCTCTACATCTTGGCTCCTGGAGGCCCCATGGAAAATGCTTGATCTAGATGGGGTCCTTCTCTAAACCATAGACCAGCTCCCTTCAGATGAAGTCAGGAAGCTCGCTCCCCGGGCTAACTGTCTCTCAAGATCCTCAATCCGCATCTCCTAAATCTTCATCTGCTGCAGAGATCCTAAACCTCAGTCTGAGCAAGGAGACGATCCTAGTGCTCCAAAGAAAGTAGTACCCACTACAAAGACATGTATCATGTCATGAGCATTCATAAAAAATAATAATGATAAATAACAAGCATACATACATATCATCCTGCATAAAAATTAGCGGCATGCAAATACAAATGTCATAACATTTTATCTATAAGAAGTCAAACAGAATTACCTTGGCAACCCCATTCTACCCAATGATCAGATCACGAGAAGACATGTAATGATGGTCAAGCATCTCAGCATCAGCACGGGGGATTTGTCGTAATCAGAAGAGGATAAAATCAAGCTCCACAAATGACTAAGATATAATCAAGCTCCACAAATGGTCAAGCATCTCACGTGTGTATTGTCCTGAGGTGTGAAATACATCGTGTAAGGGCTCAAAGGTAGAGTCTGGGTGTGCCGCTCCTGACCCTCGTAAAGAGAGAAAATGTAGTCTTCAGGGAAGTAGTGAGGTGGCCTTCTACGAAGCCCGGAGTAGCTGCATCCTACTCCTCGAACTCCCAATATCAGCTCGCGCTCGCTTGCCCACGTATGCCTGCTTCAAAGATGAAAGTCACGCAAAAGAAAATAAGATATTGAGGAAAATCAAATTCAAGTAGAAATCATACCCGGGTTGAGCTTGGAATGTCACCACTATGACCCCCACTAGCTGCACCACCTCCGTGACCCATATCTCTGCCAGGACCATGACCGAGACCACCACCATCATGGCCTCCTCCATAGTCCGTAGTAACCACCTTGTTATCCGAGAGGCCTCCCATAGCCATCTCTATCACCTTCGGCGATACCAGTCCTCACTATCGTTGTTCCACTAGTAGGGGCAAGGGTGAAGAAGCGAGCGTATATGGGTGAGGTAATCGCTATCGACATAAGGGATCGTAGTGCCAATACTATCCAGGAATGTAGCCTTATCTATAGGGAACGTGACCTTCAAGTAAGGCCAAAACACCCCGGTAGGAGGATAAGGAGGCATAGGTCGTTGTTCTACGGTAGATTCCACTAGTCCCTAATCCTCTCCCCAAAATACCACTAGAGGGAGAGCGGGCACTCCAACATAAGGAGACGATCATTGATGGTTGGCAGCACAACCTCGATAGACTCCTAGTTCTGCATGTCGGTCCATGGGTCAGATACAAGCTGCAATAAGAGAAAAGTAAATTTTATCGTAAGGTTAGTGACGAATCTCAAAGTGAATGTGTTTGTAGAAAAAGAAGAATGAATAGGCAATTACCTGCTCGTTGACCACATGGCAAAGGCACTCGCGATAGGTGGTCCGCCACTTGCGGAGATCGTCGACCTTCTAGTACTAGATGGCCAAGAAGTGCTCCCTCGGTATTGGATCGGTTTTGAACGTCGAAGAAGGAAGGATACGGTACTTGAAGGTGAGACATGGGAAAAAGGAAGAAAGTCACAACATTAGCTTTAAAAAAATTGGATAATAAGGTAGTAAGATATCGCGAGTAAATAAAAGGAAATTGTTTAAGCAAGTACCTAGAGCAAGATGTGACTCAGCTTGAGGGCTTTATCATGAGCCCTCATAGCATAATCGAGGCCATAGTAAATCTGGCCGAAAGCCTCGAATAGAGTGTGGTGATCAGTGAATTGTGAGAAAACCCGAGGAAGTCATCAGTTTTGTCAAAACAATAACCCTTCACCACGGACAATGTCTTGAAGCCTCGTATGTCAGGATGGGGAGGAAGAGAAGAGAAGGGAATGACCTTGGGATTGCGGGATTCGATTTTGGAAAACCTTCACAAGAATTCGGGAGAAAAATTGAGAGTTTTTTTAGATCCACATCAATCAATATCCGAGCATAGTGCTCAAATTCGCCATCGATAGTATTCCTATCGAATCAAATCACCACACAAACATTCCAAGCAATATCCATCAATATTCTTTTGTCCCAAAAATCCCACGAAAGATTATAAATTGAATTCAAATTTGAGATGTTTGTTCAAAATGGAAAACATCAAAACATGGTTTCCAAGCAATGAATTGCATGATGTCCATGTTAGATTTTGATTACAAAATCTGTTATGCTATCTTTTTAATTTAATTAGTTTGTTTAGATGATAAGTATGTGATAAAGTTTAAATTACAATTTGAATTTGAATTGATATTTTATCATATTGTTATCTTGTAAGCCTATAAAAAGACGTTGAAGTATCATAATAAAGTGTGCCCATTGAACTCATGAAATGCAAGTTTGAGTTCAATCTCTTAAAAAGCTAACAGTGGTATCCGATCTTAAATGATCTTAAGGGCTTGTGAGATGGGTCACCAAGATTAATAAGAGAATACATGAATGATGCTAGCACAAGAAGAAGAAGTGTTAGTGGTTCAGATGCAAGAATCACAACTCATCAAGTGAAAGTTTGAGTTGGATAATCGTTTGCGTATCAAAAGGAATTTGGAGACATGTGCTTCAAAAGTTCGATGGTGACAAAGTGCATCATCAAGGTTCGATGGTGAGAGAGTACATCATCAAAGACAATAAGCAGATTTTGAATCAAGAGGGAGTGTTAGATTTTAATTACAAAATCTGTTATGCTATCTTTTTAATTTAATTAGTTTGTTTAGATGATAAGTATGTGATAAAGTTTATATTACAATTTGAATTTGAATTGATATTTTATCATATTGTTATCTTGTAAGCCTATAAAAAAGCGTTGAAGTATCATAATAAAGTGTGCCCATTGAACTCATGAAATGCAAGTTTGAGTTCAATCTCTTAAAAAGCTAACACTCTTAATGGTTCCTTTCAGGGACGATGGGATGTAATGGGGCTCTGAGATTTCTCTCTTCGCCGCTCTGATCTCTCTACATCCCTTATCTCCATCAATTTTATGACTATCTGAGGAATGTCTGAATCCGGCCTAACATAGACAATGCGCCTTTTGTGGGTTTTCAATTTTCTGTGCTGTAATGCTACTTCTAAGACTGTTTCTCATCGGCTTCCCTGGCTAGCCTATTTCTGTTCATTGTCTTGTATTGTGGCCCTTAGCTGTTTTGTGTATTTCGCGATTGCTTGCTCTTTTGGAGTTGCTTTTTGCTGTATCCAAGCTTCTAGATTGGTATGAACTTTAATGGATTTCCATGGATATTAAGAGGAGAAGTTTGGTTTTCACCAGATTGTGGGTTTTTTCTATTTGTTTGAAAATTAGGATTTTCGAGAAAAGGGTTTGAATTGATGTAAGAGATTTTGGAGGTATTTGTGTAGCTTTATGTTCCACGACTAAAAATCAAAGAAATGAAGCTCATCGAACCAATGATGTCAAGGTCCGGGAAGCAAGATCATGATCTGCAAGATAGAAGGTTAGATGCTCGTTCAGAGATCCAGCAAAGTTTCTCCGACGCTCAAATTAGTTAGATGAGAGAGTAAAAGAGTAATGATAAAATGTACTGGTGGAAATGGATACATGATTCTCTTGGGACGGGTGTCGTATATAGGCCATTAGGTGAGTGACGTGAAATAACTATCATAAACTCTTGCCTAGGGGAGAGCATTGGTCGGTTCGGTCCAAGAACCGAACCGAACCAAATAAACCAAGAACCAAATAATTAAAATTTTAAGAACCAAATACCGAACCGAATAAAATTAGGTTCGGTCTGGACCGAACCTAAATATTTCGGTTCGGTCCGGTTCGGTTTAGTAAAAAACCAAATTATAAGATAAAATAATTCATTCAAAAAAAAAATTCTAAAACATGAACTAATTAAACTAGTAATATAAATTCAATCAATAAACAATCTATATTTCTATAGACCGAAACAAATTGTTAAATGCAACAAATCAATCCACATTCAAGAATCAGTACCCACTACCAAGTTTGCTTTCTAGATATCATCTAATGTTAATTTCAAAATATAATATAAGAATCAAATGCAACCATGAAACTTAAGAGTATCATCTTATAAATTAATAAATCACATAAACTAAAAGCATTGGTCCAAAGACAAATTGACAAATCATTGTATCTGAACTAAAATACATTAATTTATATATGATTTTAATTCGGTTCGGTTCTCGGTTTATTCGGTTTTTTTTCCAAAAACCGAGAACCGAACCGAAAACCAAATTATTCATATATATGGACCAAGAACCGAACCAAATTAGTTCGGTTCGGTTCCGTTCGGTCCGGTCCGGTACGGTTCGCCGGTTCGGTTCGGTTTTTTTGGTCTTTTGCTCTCCCCTAATTAGAATTCAAAGTAATATACACTTATATAAGAATCAATTTTCCTACAAAAATATTCAAATACATTTTATACTAATTTTTTTTTTATTTTCATAGTTCAAACTCCACAATTATAAATAGTAGTTCGTGGCATTAATGTTATTTATATATGTTATGTCATTGGCCACATGGGTATAGAAATACACTACTTTTCTTTTTCTCTTGTCTACTTTACTTCAAGTCTTTATTTACTTCTGTTGACTGTCTCAGTACTTTCATGTGATATCAACTCCTATTCCTTGTACTTTGAGCTTTTACTGTCAAACGCCATATTTCTTTTCTTTTTTCAAAAATCAAAATAAAAGAATATGAATTCATTTGTGCTTTCGCTCCAAGTTCACTTTAATCTGATCGGACTATGAGGGGTATGTAACAGATGCAACCGTTTAGGGTTCATAATCAAGAGGGATCGAAAATATTTTTCTTATTTTTTAGTAGTAAATGTATTTCTTGGCTATCGAACTCTTGGAAGAACCCTACTTTCTTTGTTTTTGTTTAATGGTTCTCTAAGTGATCCCATCCGTCTGCAGGAAGGAGTTATGCAAGGTAACCCTTATCACCTTTTATTTTTGTGTTAGCTGTTGAGGGTCTGAAGCAACTACTAGATGCAAACATCAAGGTAGGTGTGCTTCCTAGTCTCAAGATTGAGGATTCTCTCCCGGATATCTCACTGTTACAATTCGCAGACGACACGATTTGCTTTCTCTCGGTCGATGAAGCTATTCTTACATTTATTTGCGATGCTTTGAGTTGATTTTTGGTCTTGGTATTTATTATCATAAGAGCTCTTTCATGGGTATTAAAGTTCAAGACCTCATGTTGTGTTCTTGTGCTTCTCTTTTAGGTTGCAAAATTTGAATATAGTTTAATCATCTGAGTGTTTCTTTCTTCTTCAAGAGGCTGAACTCTAATTATTGGGGCCCTCTAGTCGCTAAATTCAAAGATCGTTTATCTAGATGGGAAGTTAATTGTCTATCTTATGCGGGGCAAGTGGTATATATTAAATCGGTACTCACATCCCTTCCTATCTATCTAATGTCAATATACAAGATGCCTCAGTCGATAAATACAAAGTTAAATTGATTGATAAGGAATTTTTTATGGCGCTGTGATTTGAGTGTTGGAGGAATATGAAAGTTACTTGGGATACCATAATCTTGCCAAAAGAACTTGGTGGTTTGTACATTAGGGACTTTAAGTTGATGAATTGTAGTTTACTTTTAAAATGATTTTGGATGCTATGTTCCTCAGATCAAAACTCGCTTTAATTTGTTTATTGCGTGCGTTGTCATGGCTTTTAGTTATATTATTCACATGGATTCCTCTCATATATCACCATTTTGGATTAATATGGTCTCTTATTGCTTTTGAAATCGTAAGCATTGGGAGTTCTTCGTATCAAATTGGTGATGAAGCTTTTTCCTCCTTCTAGCATGGTAATTGGATCTTCAATCTGCTTCTTCAAACTCTATTCCCAGACCTTTATGCAACATGTAATAAAAAAAGTGCAACCGTTCGGGAAGGTTGTGTCCTCATCTTTGGGCCCAACGAATATGTTGAACCATTTTGGAAGTGGAATCTTAGAATTTAAGCTTGGGCTCGTTATTTGGAGCTTTGAAATTGGATTTCTCTATCTTGTCCTTCTCTATTTGTAGTGAATTTTAATCAGGGGCAACAACAAGCTCCAGAGTTTCTAGCGGCTACAGACAGTCAACTTTGGGATAATGGGGAAAATAAACTCCACTCGGTGGCTACAATTTATCATGGCTTTTACTAATCCCCTAGCTTGACCATGACCTGTAATTAATTTTCAGTTGCCTTCAAGTTCTCCCTTGCCACCTTGAGTTTGTCTATTTAGCTAGTCGCTTTTCCATGGACGACTCCCAACACTTTTCTTCCTTTTCCATTGAAGTTGCATTTCAGTGCTAGAAGATATCTACCCTTTTTGCCCTGAAATTGAAACTTTGGAGCATGTTATTCTTTATTGTCGTTGTAGTTGTGATACTTGGTTGAGATGTCTCGCCTGGTTGGGGATTCATTTGGCGGTCTCTCTTCAAGCCGAGTTCATGTATAGATTTGGCACATACCTCTGGTTTTCAATTGCTTGGTCTTTGTGGAAGAATAGAAACACTTTCGTGTTTGATGGTTGCTTGGCTTTGGAAGATCCTCTTCTTCCCAGTTTCCACTCTTGTTGGTTGTTCTTTAGATATAGGAAGCGATAAGTTTCATTTTCTATGTCTAATTTGTTCACAATTCAGACTTGTTACTACTCTCTTTGCTATGACCGAGATTCCCTTTTATTAATATAATACTAACACATGGGGTGAGGTTTTTGGGTTTGGATGAGTAGTCTTTACTCCCCCTCTCTATTTTCCCTTTCTCCCATTTTTTATGCTCTATATATATAGAGATGTATGTATAGTGGCAATGTTAAAAGTAATACTAGTAGGACTCATTTGGTTGGTAGAATGGTTATTCCATGGAATAGGAGAAAAATGAATGGAAAAAGGTGAAATATTTGTGTAGAATCCGTCGTCCAGATGGAATAGCTATTCGTAGCTATCACACCACTCATGGAATTGCTATTCTTCCATCTTGAGAAGGAATAGCTATTCCATGAGTTGTATGATAGCTACGAATAGCTATTCCATCCCGACTAGACCTGGGCACGAGCCCGTTGACCCGCGGAACCCGTCCATGCCCGCTCTTCATGGGATGGGCTTGGATAAGGTGATTGGTGATTAGGCCCGACCCGGCCCGAACTCGAAGCGGCCCGAGTAAAATATATACCGGGCTTGGTTTTAATAATAAAACCCAAGCCCGGCCCGTCCGGCCCGAAATAATAATTATTATGTTAAAAATATATATTTATTATATACATTTAAAGTAAAAAAAATTATATGGTTGAAAATTTTCATATTTTTTG